>JBBPOE010000450.1:0-23338 GCA_038091295.1 Tylopilus felleus | reverse complement strand
AATGCGGTTGCAAGTTACTATGCGTGTTATTGCGTAGAACTAGCTTAGAGTTACATGAGAACTGACAAGATATTTATACTACAAGAGAATGCGCACAGACCAAGAGGCACTGCGTACGAAGAAGGAAGGAAGACATAGCTATGATGGAATAGGAAAAGTGAGGCTATACACGTTGCTATAGGGAGCAGTGCGACGCTATACAAGTGAGAAAGAAAAAGATGTACCAGTTGAGCGGTACTAGGAAATGTTAATGTAGTAAGTGTTACATAGGAAGTAGGAAGGAAAGAAAAACCGTAACAATATATAGTTGTTCCACTGAAGTGACTCCAAAGCACTCTGCAAATTAGAGGACATGACATGTGCAAGATGACCAGCAATGTCAGATTGATTGCAGAAAGTAAGGATTTTAGGATGAGGAGAGGAAGGTTCTGAGTGAATCATGAAATCTCAGTACTTATATCTTCTAGCCAGTGTGTTGACTACCCTATTTGAGGCATACTCCGAACAAGAAATAATGCATCATGTCCCATTTGATGCAGTTCAGAGGTGTAGTCAAGGGAATGCAATGCAGAGTCTATTCTCAGCACACAGGAAACAAAATCCTTCAGTTTACAGCATAAGCCAATTTTTTGCGGCCAAGAGATGGCCCTTACACATGATCATAATTATCTCACCTTCCAGTTTAAGGCACATGAGAACCCTTTCGACAAGTTTGATGTTTCAATTTGGGGTCATTGGATGCTGTTATGATGAATTGAAGAAAATATTTCTGCGCATCTGTCCGTCGGCGATGAACGGTGATTAGCGCCGCTTCCAAATACTTCGGATGAGCTCACTATATTTCTTGGTTACCCACCCCACGGGCCGCTGGTCCGAGTCGATATGTGTCCAATTCCAACCGTCCTTCAGTCTGCCAGTGAGCTCGATCCGAAGGTTCACGAACTTGCTTATTGAACAGCGCATTGCTTGAGTGATGGAAGTGCGCTGTGGAACATTGTGGTAATACCACGGCAACCAAACAAATAAACGAAAATCAGCATTATCATCCCGCCCCAAATCACACAGAACCAACCCAGAAGTGATGTCTGCTATCGGCGATTTAAACTGGGGTAATCAAGAGGCGTATTGCGGTGTTCATCATGGCCAGTACTATTGACTGGGATCAGATACTCCCGAGACATGATTCCCTGCGAATCGAAGCGTCACGTCAGAGACGGGCAGTGCTCAAGACCATCACATCAGTCTTACCATGTATGAACAATCAGGGAGCACGATCAAACATCTTTACAGATAGAAGCGTCGCATCGCGGCAGTGTCCTCGTTCTTCCCTCCAAGATCCGAACACAAAGCGTTGCACGCATAGGATTTGTGATAAATGCCAGAGTCATATTACGACATACGATGCTCCATCGAGGGCGATGATGGACGGAGGAGATATCAATATCAGTGCGACACCATGTACGTAGCGCGAAAAAAATAAGCACCGCTCAGCGCCAATGTCAGGATGAGACGAGGCAGGGAGGATACAATGATGCGAGAGAGCAACCTGCGCCTGCGGGAGAAGAAGAGAATGACTGGAACCATCCGGGCCCGGCTGAGGGAACCTAGACAGATAGTAAGGATGGCCGAGGGAAGTATCCAGGTGGAAGCCTATGCGCGTTGGAAAACACGGAGAGAATGAGTGGAGCCTTGGGGGCCTGCCTCGTTGAGGAGATTGTAAGAACGGGAAAACGACGGAGGTGGGGGAAAACCTGGGCTGGCTGCTTCATTTTCACGGGTGGGATGCTTGATCAAGAACCATAGAGCTTACCCAGGGGCAGCAGCAAGCGAGCTTTCGCTCGTCGTGGCAAGACTCATTTGCATTCTCGTCCGGATGGCATCGACCTGGCGAGGATATGTCCCGGTTGATAGTTAGAATGCATCTATGCTCCGTAGTAGTGTGAGAAGAACTGATAGAAGATGTTTGCCAGTAGCAGGTATCGTGGCAGTCCAACGCAGGAACTTGAAATAGATCTCCATCGTCGTCAATAAAGAATGGCACGAGTATACCAGGTGCTGGTTTGCACACCCGTGGCCGAGCTCTTGAGTGAACGAGCATTTGTGTGGAAACAGAACAAGGATGTCTACGTGCTTGATCAAGGATCTGGACGATAGAGGTAATGGCCGGGGCGAACAGAAACGTGAGCGAGAGAGCCAGTACAAGTTGCACGGAGACAGCGAGTCTGTGTACACATGCTCGGATACTGGTAAAGGTGAGGGCAACGATGGTGTGATAAGCAAGGGCGAAGGTGGTATGTATCGGTACGCACGCAGACGCCAGATCTCCATATACACACAGTGTTGCAAACATGAATTCAAGAAACAGTAGCAGCAGTCATCAAGAGGGTTGATTGAGCATCGTAGCAGAGATGAACATCGGTAATTAGCGGTCTTTGAAAGGTCTGAGGCTGTCACCCCCGCTTGTAACGTCACAAAAACCAAGTCGAAGTCTTGTCCCAAAAACTTGTGCGTGGCTCTAAGTCGGATCAGTCCAGAAGTGTGGATACGCCGTCTTTTTGTTTCGTCTCTGGCTCACCGTGACAACGATGCGTTAGAAGCACCATCCTCGTCCCCTCCATCGCCCTCATCGTATTCATCTTCTGAATCGTCCTCGTCGTCATCATCGTAGTCGTCATCGACCTTGCGCGTTCCCTCTTTCAAATGTTCCTCTTTTCCACGTTTGACCGCCTCTGGATCGCCGCTCAACTGTAACCCGCAGGCTGTCCGTATCCCCCGGGCCATCCATCTGTCTGACAACCCTTCCAACCCGAATCTGTAAGAGCCTTCATCTCTTTCTCCATCCTTGCAGGCCACCTTGTAGCTTATCACCACCGCAGCGAACAGGAGACGCACAGTCACAACGAGCTTCCGCCGAGAACCGCATCGGCGTTATCGCTCGGAGGCGCGTCGATTGGTCCGAAGAGCACTTCGTGGATATCGAGGACACCTTCTTGGTTGAGTTCCACCTCCCCCCTTTCGATTTCACGCCAGTCACGACCATAGTTGCCCTCGTCGTCGTCATAGTATCCCCAACAGATCGGCTGCCAGCCTCCTCGAGAGTACCAGCTAGACGGACGGCCGTCTGTGGAAGGATGACGGTACTCGGTCGGCGAACCACCCGCGCGGTTGTGGATGTTGTATCCGAGCCCGTAAAACCACTGTACCGAGTACATCCGAGGAAGACAATGGTACTTGATATGCACTTCGACGTATCCTGGTGTTGCGAGGGAGTAGATCCGAACCCCAATTTCTAGGCTACGCGGCTACAAAGGGGCATAGAATGAGCCACATAGAGACACGGAAGCGGAAGTCAAGTCTCACGTTGTCATCGTCGTACCAGACACCTCGCTTCAAGGAGGAGATGCATTTCTAGAGTCTAGCCCTAACTCGGTTTCCAACTCAGCAATGACACTGCTGATATACCGTTTTCGACGATCAAAGACGTTTCTGTATTCGGCGTTGGCACCGCGACGGTGCTCGGTATATGCTGTCCACTTGGCAGAACTCGCAGCGATAGGCGAACACAGAGACCCAAAGTAGTGTTCTGCGAGTGCTAGCCCCGTGACGCCTGGCGGGTGCGGCGACTCTTGTGCCTTCGCTGGGACGTCTTCATCCGAGCCGAAGTACTCTTCGTCCGAGTCGATCATCACATCGTCCCGCATAGCGCTTGGGAAGAGGCAAGATTCGGGGTGGTGGTGTTTGTGGTGAAAGCCAGTTCAAGGTCCAGCACGACCGTTTTATAGGGGAGTTATCTGGTGCTAATATTTGGACTATCCCCAGTGACGTGAGCGCTCGTATCATTCGAAGCACCTTGCACAAGAGATTCTTAAATTCCTTTTTCTGGATGAGGCGTTCACGCCCATCGAAGACGGGGGTGGTTCCCCCTCCTTTTACCGGCTTCTCCTCGTCAGATAACTACGTCATGATAGCGACTGTGCTACGGTGGTGACTCGGAGTACGTGGGACTTGCCATAGCGTTTCTAAGCGCTGTCTGATATCTCGGAGCAGAATACAATTACACAAATGGGAAAGGGCCAGACAACGTTACACATTCTGAACCCGATATCCGTCCTTATCAAGGCTCTGACTTGGTAGACAACTTTGACACGAACATGGATCTCACTCTCCGTTACCGAACATTGAAACCACCCATCATCCATCCTCCTCGTCATCCTCATGCATTGCTTCTTCGCGTTCCTCCTGTCCACGCTTCGCCGCCTCGGGATCACCGCTCAGCTGGAACCCGCAGGCTGCCCGGATCCCCCGAGCAACCCACTTATCTCCCAAGCCTTCCAGCATGAAATCGCCGGGTCTATCATCCTGTTCCTCGTCCGTACAGGCCACCTCGTAGTTGATACCCAACGCAGCGAGCAAGAGACGACACGTCGCCACGGGCTTCCGCCTGTATGCGAGCAACGCCTCGACGTCTTCGTCTGGAGGCGTCTCGATCGGTCCGAAGAGCGCTTCATGCACGTCAAGGACACCTTGCTCATGGAGGCCCATATCTGCCACCTCGATGCGACGCCATCCGCGACCATAGTGGCCATCGTCATCAAGTATCCCCAGCAGATCGACTGCCAGCCTCCTCTGGAATGCCACAGGGATACAGGGCCGTGCATGGATGAACCTTCGTCGGTGGCGGAGGAGCCAGTTATGCGGTTGCGGATCTTGTATCCGATCGAGTAATACCACTCGATCGAGTTCATACGAGACCGATAATGATATTTGACGTGCACGTCGATGTACTTTGGCGTAGCAGGGGAGTAGATCCGAACAAGATATCTGCATTGCGAGGCTGAAAAGGACGGCGTCATACGCTAGTCACCGGAACAAAGAGGTCAAGCTCTACGTACATCGATGTCATCCAGCTCGACGGATCGCGACACAATTGAAATGCACCTTTGGAGCGTACCGTCGTCGAGACCCAACTCCTTTTCGACCGCGGCGACAGGGATGCTGATTGACCGTTTTCGACGGTCAAAGACGTTTCCGTACTCGGCACGGGTACCCAGACGGCGCTCTGTGTAAGTTGTCCATTGCGCGGCAGTTGCAGCGACGGGTGACAACAAAGGACCAAAGTAGTGCTCTGCGAGAGCAAGGCCTGTGGTGCCAGATGGGGGCGGATCCTTTTGTACCTGCTAAGGCTCCTCGACTGAACTGGTAGACTCCTCGTCCGATGACCACATGGTGTCTAAGGCGACAGGCTACTGTGTGCGGTGGTGGTGGTGGTGGTGGTGAAAAAAAAGTTACCAACCTCGAGGCTCGTGCAGGGCAAGGTTCCTAGGCGACTGAATAATATCGCGGCTAGACCGTGCCTGGACCCGCGACTGGTGTTCTTTGACGTGATCAGAGACTCCCCCAAGATACGGACGAGGTGCAATGGCGATCTAGGTCTCTTATCAAGCCTGATGCCAAGCATACACAATTCGCCTTCTGACGACGAGGACTAGTAGAGCAACACAACGAAAGTTGCAACACACAGCTGAGCCCTTCGGAACTTCGCGTTCAAAGTTATATTTCATTTAGGACTTTTCGTCCCAGACAAACCCGACTGAGTCGTCAACAGACAGTTGTACTTAGAATGCAGAGACGTACCTCGTATCAACATTCTAAGCGCCCAATGAACAGAATTCAAATAGGAAAGTGTCATTCAACGTTCAAGTTCTTCCGTCGAATCAGAGCCCTCTGAATCGTCAGTGGGGCCTTGGGGCAAGTGATGGCCACCCACTTGGATGCAGCCTGTTTCGATCAATCAACCGTGCGATTCCAGGCTGCCACGGCAAATGCACTCTCGTATCATTACAGAGAGCGTCCTCGGAATGATAGAGAATGGTAGTGCTACTAACTTGTTACTAACCGTCACCAGATCCATGATATGGAAGTCTTGTGTCTGCTGGCTGTTCTCCACGTTTCTTCCACCTACGTCGTATGATACCCACTTGGATTCGACCAACCGACGATCCACTTGGTCTCGTACACACGAGAAAGACTATGCTTGATTTTGTATATCGACTCGGATATACTTTAGTGACGAACAACGTTCTGCGGGCGTCCATGAGTTGGCCAAGGGGCTAGAGGAACACAAGTTCAAAACTTGACAGTTCGTTATAAGTGAGCCGCAATTACCATCGTTTCTGCCACGGCGATAGCATGCATACATGCTGATGGAGCGCGCTCGGCGACCGGAGATATTTAGCCTCGTAAGTCAAACGGTGCCTGGTGTAGGCTGGACTACAAAAAATCTCCTCCGAAAGTGACCTTGCGCCCAAGAATGTTGTTGGGTAGTAATTGAGGTGGGCGTAAAACCGAATTCGAGTGTTTGAGGTTCCTCGAATGGACGAGTTTCCAGGATATAGGACACCAGTTTTGACCACAATAACGTTGCCAACGACGTTGCTCGGTCAAGAAATACAATAGGCCATCAGCCTAGAGGGCTCAGGAGGGCTCCCGCTGGACCCGAGGGTGAGCGTGAAGTTTTGTGACATCACATGTCGTGAGTGGGGCTGTGTGTGGCTTGGCGGTTTAGTTTGGCGTGCATCGTCCCATTTCGAGCGAAATAAAATCGCCCCACATTATTCTCGCTTCCCTTCCCGCTTCCTCTTGTTCCCTTTCCTCAACGTCGTTCCCGACGACCAACGCCGCAATCATGTCCCGCACTTTCTGTGTACCCGCCGTCTTCTTCCTCTTCGCTGCCTTCGTTCTCCTCTTCATCGTCTCCATTTCGTTACCCTTCCTCACCGCGATGGACATTACTCGCGTACACACCAACGGTACAATCGAGGTGGCTGGAAATGAAGAATTCTCGCAGCTTAGAGTGAGTGAACCATATCAATTCCCACTTGGCTCGGTCATTGACACGACTCGACCATGCGCGCCCTAGTTGGGTATATGGTACGTCGTCTCCCATTCTCTCCCAGGGTCCTGACCTTATCTCCCCACAGGAGCTACTGCTACACCGCGCTTAACGGAAATGTCGTCTGCAGTAGTACTGGTCTGTCTTTGACCAGCCCATCGCTATTATCTCGCTCATCTCCATACACAAAGGCCACGGTTATTCGCTATCCATTCAAAACAGCGCGAACAACACGGTTTACATCGGATCCGCTTGGACCCTCGGTCTCGCCGTTCATCCTGTTGGTACGTTCTTTGCTCTGCTCCACCCTTCCCTATTGCCGCTGACCACGTGCTGCCTCTGTTCTCTTTGACGTTGCTCGATATAGCATGTGGTGTTTCATTTATCGCTTTGCTCCTCGGGCTCTCACAGCACATCACTGTCACGCTCTTCGCTTCTCTCATATCCTTCCTCGCTGCCACCTTGACCCTCATCTCATTCGCCATCGACATTGCACTTTATGCCTACTTTAAGAACCAGATGGGCGACCTTGGCTTCGGTGGCAAAACCATCACGGGACCAGGTGTGTTGCTTTCATTCACCACTTTCTCATGTCCTGACATGCTTCGTGCAAGGGTTCTGGCTTACATTTACTGCGATGATCCTTCTTGTCTTGGCTGGTTTCACTGTGTGCTGTGGTCGCAGACGTGACCGCATGGCTACTGCGACGACTTCCACGCCTAGCCCCAAGACTGGCATTTTCTCCAGATTCCGCCGAAACCAGGTCTGATTATTGTCCTAGCAGAAGATTGTATCCAAGGAACACGAGTACCCCGATACTGCGACACTTCTCTTGTTTGGAAATGCCCTCCTATACCCGCCATCCATACCGTCGGGTACATTTATCACGTCTCGCGATATGTACTCGGATCTACATATGATTTCATCATTGTTTCTGTTTCAACGCTGGTTCGGACCATTGCTACATACTTGACGAGCTGTTAATTCACCTTTTTTTACTCTTTACTTGTTAGCGTGGCACAGGCGACCGCATTTGAGATATTCTGTCGCATTCGCTCGCGAAGTTGTCCTGCCATCTCTGAATCCGAGCCATCAGCCAATTGATTGACGTGGGCTCCGCACGTGCTCCGAGAGGATCTGCGGCGACCTCGATCGAGGCTACGAGGTACGGAGTGGGTTTGACTGACCTCAGCTCCAATGCCTCAGCAGCATCACCGACTACTTGAACACTACATAGTACACCCCACCTCAACTTCATAAGTATATCCTCTCTATCCTTCATGCACATGACCCACTCTCTGTGACCAGTTCAAGCAGCAACAGAACGGACCCGGGCTCCAGAGCTGGTGCGGATATGCTCTGCGTTGCATAATCCTCAGTCTGCCGACGTGCTGACTTGGACTCTAGGACGCGGACGAAGGTGGCGTCGTTTTCCTCTACACCGACTTGGGCTCTAAAACGTGGACCCAGGTCGCGTCATTCGACCACAAGGTCAATAGCCAAGTACGACGCAAAGCCTTGACACGACGTATCCAATCCGACTGTGAACGAAAGATGATCCACGTTGGATCCCGGGAGCTATCGAAGTGGTTCATATGTCCTCGGGCCTGGCTGGTAGACATCCCTGCGAGAGTCGTACAAGCACCGTGCCTCAAGGACACCCGAATCAAGCACCGATGTTCTCTTGGTTCGTGCTCGCAAGGTGGAAAATACCCCTACTCACCCGCATTCTC
This sequence comes from Tylopilus felleus, assembly GCA_038091295.1. NCBI lineage: Eukaryota > Fungi > Basidiomycota > Agaricomycetes > Boletales > Boletaceae > Tylopilus > Tylopilus felleus. The sequence goes on along the minus strand of JBBPOE010000450.1, from coordinate 14,713 downwards.
GACTAGCGTTGCGTCGTCTGCGCTACGTGCCTGTTGGGGTTGGGAGCTATCGGCACCCACGCTCCGAGCTTGTGTGTGCTGTCTTCATCGGGTTCCTGTGTCGAAACTAATCTTGCCGCCAACTCGGCGAATGAAACAGCCATTACGGACCCAAGGACCGGTGCCGCGGTTGACGAGCACGGGAGTAACGTTCGGATGCTCAGTCTCATGCTTCTATGACAGGCGGTCTTGACGCTCACTGATCGAATTGTGTGATATGGCTGTGGCAGCCGTCGAGGAAAGTGAGCGAGTCTCTGGTTTATCCATGCATCGTTGACGAAAAAAAAAACACGCATATTACAGAACCAAATTCCACGGACCGCAAGGGGCAGCCACTCCCTGGAGACGATTTCTATATAATTCAAAAGGTGAGTTATATCAAGTGAAATAAATATTCCGAGTCGCCGTTCACGTTCAGAGTATCGTCCTCCCCCCAGTTTCTACACCAACCTCTATCATACTGCTCCAACGACACCCACACCCCGAGCTTGGGTATAATCAAAACACTGCAATTTCGATAGCTTCATTGGGCTTCCGTGTCGAGAGTCAACGCTGGTCAATGAAAAAGACTTATCAGGGACTGAAGGGCCGGTGTCGCGCTCGATGGGGACACGGCAACACCCGCATGCCTGGTCTCATGCTTTCAACGACACCCAAACGTGTGCTCACCCCCTTCCCCCTACCCGACACTGCAGCAGTCCCCTAGGTAAGTAAATCAAGTGTTGATTTCTCTGTGCCGCTAAAAATATGCACAATATAGATCAATTTACATGGACCCAGCCAGAGGAGATGTTTCCAAAGTCGATTTCGACATGTGTCACACAGAATTCAAAAGGCGAGGCATATAGACAGGTGATATAAATATTCCGAGCCATCCTTCACGTTCAAAGCACTACAATCCTTCCCCCACTTTCTACGCAGAACACCCCCAGTCAAACGTGTCCCGCGTGATCTTCCGCTCCAATTTCCTGCGAGTTTTCCGCCTCACCTACCGCCACCTGATATATCCCATCCCCAGCATCTCGGGTCGGATCACCTCCGGGTCGTCCACACCACCTTCACTAACCTGGCTTTCTCCCTGTTGGAAATTGACATCTGTGAGCACAATTGCAGGCATGACTGCATTTGGACTGACAGTGGATTGTGACAAGATGCCGAATCTGGAGTCAATCCCCTTCCCCCGGCTATAGCAGTCATGCTCATACAGCTCTCGCATGTTGATGATGAACCGAGGCATGGTTGGGATTACAACAGTGTAGGAAATCATGAACATGATGCTCCATGCAATATTGTATGTTGCTGTACTAGTGATGAGAGTGATGTTGTAAACCACATATCTAAGAACCAATGTGGTCAGCTTTTTGTACAGATGCTTGAAAGAAATATAAGTGATAGAACATATTAGAAATGAATGGAAATAAAGAGGGAGGCATACACAAGGAAGTAAAGAATCCCATCTGTCACTAGTTGTTGCATGTATTTGTTAGGCTGCCACTGCTTTGTTGCTTTGAACATATCAACCGACTGGTTGATGGTTTGAATGACTGCAAGCACCAAAAGTACAACACTGAGAATGAATCGCAGATTCCCATCAATCAAGTGAGCTGCTAATATCAGTGGGATATTATTGTCTGTGAAAGTACAAGTGTTGAAATTGCCAATTTGAGCAGTTGTAACTGGACAAAAGAGTAGCAAAGGAATCTTTAAACTGTGGCAATCTATCCAGTTGTGCTCAAGACATACCAGAGACATATGTCTTGGAACTGCCAGTGTCAAAAATACCTGTGAAAACAAAGGACATAATGACTTGTGACACATAGATGAGCAAGAGCACACAAAGAATCCTCTTGGATTGACTCCACATTGTGTTACGCGTAGCGTAGAACAAGCAAGCGCGCACTCTGAATAGTAGCGCGAAGACTATGAAGAGACGAGATGCGTGCACTCAGTAGTAGCACGAAGACTAATAGTGATGTCTTATAGCGAAGGTCGCGCAATGATCAAGATTAACCTTACTCGATAAAGCGGTTGCAAGTTACTATGCTGGATTGCGTAGAACTAGCTTAGTGTTACATGGAAAACGACGTGGTATTTATACTACAGGAAGACGCGCACAGACCAAGAGGCACTACGTACCAAGAAGGAAAGAAAGCATAGCAATGATGGAATAGGAAAGGTGAGGCTATACGCGTGGCTGCAGCAAGCAGTGCGAAGCTATACAAGGAATAAAAGACAAGATGTACCGGTTGAACGGTACCAGGAAACGTCAACGTAGTAAGTGTACAAAGGTAAGAGGAAAGAAAGAAAAACCGTAACACATTGCATACACCCGTAAGATCATCATTACTGTAGTTTGAGGCCATGATTAGCAAAAATTGAATGGGATGACATGGCAACTTACAATCAGCAACAGCAAAGAATATTGCTTGCCCCCAAGTATAGATTAGAATGGTGGCCAGACCTTTAGAATGTTCCATACTTTTGTAGAGAGCAGTGAATTTATGTACTTACACCTATGAAACATGATTGATAGAGTTGATAATCAAAAACATAGATACACACATCTACCAATAAACAATTATAAATAATAGACAATGTACAAAGCAGAAAACCTCACCTCTGCAGTACCAGATAGAAAGGCAGAACTCCCTGGACAAGACATCTAATTGGTTTCGTGGACTTCGGTTTAGTTGAGTTAGAACATACAAAGGGATTCAACACTTGTGAGCACAATTTGATTTATTAGTCAATTTGACATGCATTCAGCAACAATGAACTTACATAACCCAAGAAAGACCAATATAACAGATCTATAAAATCATGAATTCAAAATGAAGTGACTTCTGAGGCACTATACAGACCACAACAAACATTGTGGAGACCCATGTCCAGGGTTTCTGCTGCAAAACTATGAGGAACCTATTACTGGCTTACAGTAATATTGGTACTTGCTCACCCAAACATGTTTCACCTTCAGAATATTGTTAGCCAACAAGTCAAATACAGAGAGGAGAATATGAATACCTCTCTTGTGAAGACAAGCACTACAGGAGGAATGTGATGGTCATTTCAGTTTGAAATCATGCACAAGACAGCCACTCACAATAATCATATATGACAACAGTGATTACTACCACTGTGTTGATTTATAAGATCAATTGATAACAAAAGATGTGGTTGAGCATACATGATATATAGTTGTTCCACTGAAGTAACTCCAAAGCACTCTGCAAATTAGAGGACATGACAAGTGCAAGATGATCAGCAATGTCAGATTGATTGCAGAGAGCAAGGATTTTAGGATGAGGAGAGGAAGGTTCCAAGTGATTCAGCTATAAATTCTCTCAGTACTTATATCTTCTAGCTGCTGTGCTGACTACCCTGTTTAAGGCATACTTCGAACAAGGAATGACATGCCATGTCCCATTTGATGATCATCTGATGCAGTTCAGAGGCAGAGGTGTAGTTTGAGGGAAGGCAAGGCAATGTAGAGTCCATTCTTGGCATAAGGGAAAAAAACCTTCGGTTTACGCATAAGACAAAATGTTGCGGGCAAGAGATGGCCCTTACACATGATCATAACTATCTCACCTCCCAGTTGAAGGCACAATGAGAACCCTTTTGGCGAGTTTCAATCTTTTAATTTTCGGTCATTTGATGCTGTAATGATGGATTGAAGAAAATACCAGATTTTTGCGCGTCTGTCCGACGCCGATAACCGGTGATTAGTGCCTCTTCCAGATATTTCAGATGCGCTCACTATATATCTTGGTTACCCACCCCACGAGCCGTTGGTCGCTGATATGTGTCCAATTCTAACCGTTGCCTAAGCTCAATCCGAATGTTGATGGGCTTGCTTATCAAACAGCGCATTGCTTGAATGATGGAAGTATGCTATGGAAAGTCGCAGCAACCAAACAAATAGACGAAAATCAGCATTATCCCGCCGCGAATCGCACAGGACCAACCCGAAAATGACTTCTAGGCTAGCGGCGATTTAAACTGGGTGATCAAGAGGCATATTGCGATGTTCAATGGGCCAGTACTATTGACATGGGATCGGATACTCCCGAGACATAATCACCTGTGAATTGAAGCATCACGCCTTCAGAGTCCAAGACCATCACATCAGTACTTCTTACCATGTATGAACAATCAATCAAATCAGGACGCGTGATCAAACTAGAAGCGTCGCGGCGGTGTCCTCGTTCTTCCCTCATCCGAACACGAGCCGTACATGTGGCATAGAATTTGTGATAAACGCCAGAGTCATATCATGACATACTCCATCGAGGGCGATGATGATGGAGATATCAATATCGGTGCGATGCAGCGCGAGAAAAATGAGGACCGCTCAGCGCCATGTCATGAATCATGATGAAACGAGGCTAGGTTATAATGATGCGAGAGAGGCTCAGAGAGCAACCTGCACCTGCGGGAGAAGAGAATGACTGGGCTCGAAGCCATCCAGGCTTGGCTGAGGGAGCCTAGATAGATAGTAAGGATGGCCGAGGGAAGTAGTCAGGTAGAAGCTTACGGTTTGCAGCTATCTTTCAGGGGCCCGTCGTGAGCAACGCAATAATGCTGAAAACAGATATGCATTTCGGAGAACAAAGAGAGAATGAGTGGAGTCTTGGGGGCCTGCCCGGATGAGGAAATCTCCACAGATAGTAAGAACGGCCAAACGAAGGAGGTGAGAGAAAACCTGCGCTGGCTGACATGGTCACATTTGTCAAGGACCTTGCGTGCGAGATAATCAAGACCCACGTTACGCAATGTATCACCGAATCACATCAATCGGGGCCAGCTGGAAGGCAGGTAGCAAACGGGTGCTTGCACACTGGCGAATGATCGTGCTCGTTTACGTAGTTGAATTGATAGACTGCGTGAAACTTACCCTGTTGAAATAGGTGCTACAGAAACCCAAATCCGTATACATGACCTAGTCTAGGAGATTTTGGGCGTGGGTTGAGGTGAGGATACGAGTTGCAACATTTAGCCAGACATTACGTTGGCGGTCGCATTGCCTGGGACAAGACGTGTTGGGCAAGCAATCAAATAGTTGTGCCTGGCCGCTGTAAACAAATGTATACGAGATGCGCATATGTCGTAGCTTACTGGGTGTCAAACGACTGTCGATATAAGGAGACAGCTTCTCGTCCATATTCAAGAGGAGCATCCGTAAGAAAGTTCGTTGTTTCCTGATAGAATACATCAAATAACTCTGAATCGCCAATTGCCAAGGGTGTTGTTCTTACTATTGTATTCATGACATCGATGTCGGGTAACTCAAAGATTTCGCGTGTGCCTATGATAATGTGGAAAATGATCGGTGCATAGTTGGCAAACAAAAACGAACGTACCGCTAACGGAGAGAAATCTCCTCGACCTATTTCGTGAGTGAATAACGTCGACAGTCTGTGCAACACGCCGCGATCCATACTAAATCTCATATAGAAGAGTCATGGTGGTGTATAGTAGCACGCACGAATCTGGTCGTCTTGAATAGGCCACCAATGGAACCGAATGGAAGTCTCCCGGAGAACTTGAAGGCACCTCACGGTCCTCCGATGAATTTGAGGATGGCCGTTCGCACCGCCAAACCTGGGACTTCATTGGAAAGGTTGTTTGTATCATGATTCTCATCCGGGATGGCATTGACGTGGGGAGTATATGTCCAGGCTGATAGCTTGGATGCATATACGCTCTGTAATAGTGCGAGAGAAACCAACAGAAGATGGTTAGTAGGCACCGTGGCAGTCCAAGGCAGGAAATCGCCGTCGTCGTCAGGCACAAGTATACCCGTGTGGTGGTGGTATGCCCAAGACTCAGATATTAACGTGCAACTGCGTGCTTGCGTGCCAGTACCCACAAACCCGAAGAAAAATGGAAGTGATAACCTGGATGAACAAAAACGCGAGCGAGAAAGCAAGCATAAGTTGCACGGAGACAGCGAACTCGGGTACAACTTGCCAGTCTTGTGTAAATATGGCAGAAGATGTTGGATTGCCAAGGCCTTTTCTGCGTTACTATAATAATTATAAGATGAACATCGGTTAGCGGTCTTTGGGGGGTCGGGGCTATCTTTTAGTTGCTTGGGCCGTAACAAGACAAAAACTTGAAGGCGATGTGCTTGCTTCCCCTCCTTGCCCATCCTCAACGTCGCACCAACGCTAGCATCATGTCGGCGCACTTTCTACATGCCCAACGCCTTCCTCCTCTTTTTATCCCCGTCTTCATTGTCTCCGTCTCGTAATTATACCTCACTGGGATGGATCACCCGTGTACACCAATGGCGAAGTCGAGATCAAGCATTTTCACTGCCCAAGATGAGTGAATCCAGGCCATTAACCATGCTCTGCCCTAGTTGAATTGGGTATCTGGTAGGTCGCTTCCCATTGTCATTCAGGTTCCTCCGCTCATCTCAGGCTGCTCACAGAGTTACTGCTACACCGCACTGAGGAATTGTGATCTGATACCTGTCCGTCAGTGACCAGCCCATCTCTGATCTGTCGCTCATATCTACATACACAGGCCACGGTTATTCACTGTTCGACCAAAACAGCGCGAACAACACGGCTTACATCAGTTCTTTGGTTTCGCCGTTCATCCTGTTTGTGCGTAGTTTCCTTTGCTCCGCCCTTCTCCGCTCCCGCTGACCGTGTGTTGCCTTTATCTTTGGCATTGCTATATTTGCTGTATCGCTTTGTTCCTCCGTTCTAGCAGCACGTCACCCCTGAACTCTATCTTATCCACCATCGACACTGCCCTGTATGGTTACTTTAGGAATCAAGTAAGCGACCTTGGTTTCGCCAGTAGAACCCACCGGACCAGGTGGGTCGGTCCTGACACCTTTGTCGAAACCTTCTGGCTTATTTTCTTTGGTTCGATGATCCTCCTTCTCTCGACTGGTTTTACTGTGTGCTGCGGTTGCAGAGGTGACCGCCTGGGCGGTGCACACTTTCACGCCAAGCGCCGAGGCCGGGAATCTCGCCGAAAATCTCGCCGAAACTGAGTGTTCGAGTCGGAAGTTCTGACTTGTGGGATAACAACTCGTCTATGCAAAGGTCATACGTATCCCGACCCTCTTCTCGATGCTCTGTCATACTCTCCATCTGTACCATCGACTACATTTGTTGTGGATCACGATATTTACATATGATTTCATCAACAACAATGTTTCTGGCACGTTGGTTTCCGATGATTTCTGACGTGCTCCACTTTTTGTTGTTTAGCCTCAATGATACATCCGAGCGCATCGTCGTGGTCCCGACGATCACTCGGCTCTATATTCGCCCGGGTTTTGCTGAGTAGAGCGAGTACGTCCAATTGGACTGACGTTCCACTGGAGCCCCAACAGTGTCATTGCCAGTGACCGGCGACCACTCGGATTGGAACACCACGCACTGGCACCATACGTCAACCCCAAGGTCCGTTCCATCCTTCATAGCCCACTCCGATTAGTTCGAGCGGGATCTCACCACTGGTCGCCGCAAACCTCTCGCTAGCCTCCTGTGGTGTGGTCATTTCATGTTCTGACGTTCGTTGCTCTATCCCGACGTGCTGGCTTGGATTCTAGGACCCGGACCAAGTCGTACTCCTGGGCTCGCGAGCCCGATTTGCCTAAAACGCAATTTCAGAGCCTTGATACCGGGTATTGAATCTTGGAACAACATCAAACACATAGGTCGGTAGACAGCATCACAGGTATCATCAGAGCGACCTAAATGTCCTTGAGCCTTATGGTTAGACTTGGACATCGCTGCGAGATGGGAACAAGCATTGTGTTCCTACCAACGGCACTCTCTCTCCAAGCTGGGGTATAACCAAATTCGCCCGATTCATTGGTCGAGAGCCAACGTGGCCCACGTCTCATCACGGACTGAAAGGTAGGTTCCACGCCCGATGGGGACAGGACAACACCCGCCGGCGGATGCCCAGTCGCATGCTTTCACGACACCCGGTTCGAGTCGTGGCGCTCGCCCATTTTGGTTGCGGTGAGCGTACCAGCTTCGACGACGTTGCGTTGACGATCGTATTGCCTCGGCCGAGACGTGCTGCGCAATAGATGCTGTAATTGTTAAATTCAGGGCTAGCCGTTATCAACAAATGTATGGGACTCCGATCCGCATATGTCATGCTTACTTGGTACCGAACGACTGTCGACCTGAGGAAGCAGCTTCTCGTCCATATTCAAGAGGGACTCCATCTGTAAGAAACTACATCGTTCTCTAATAGAACACATTAATAATTCGGAATCGCCAGGGTTGAAGCTTCACGCGGTCTATCTACTGTCAACTACGTAAACGAACACGATCAATATTCGCCACAGTACTGGTGTGCAAGTGTCCGTTTGCCACCAGCTGCCTTTTAGCTGGCCCCGATTGATGCGATTCGGCGATACGGATTCATGCATTGCACAACATGGGTCTCGATTATCTCGCACGCAAGGTCCTTGACAGATGACCATGTCAGCCAGCGCAAGTTTTCTCCCGCCTCCGTCGTTTGGCCATTCTTACTATCGGTGTACTATGAAACGATTATCAATGCTGCCAATTCTGCGACACACGCGAAGAACAAGGCAATATAGGGGCCAAAAAAAGAGGAGACATGTAGCATACGGACACCCGATATAAATCAAGAAGTATTTTCGAAAAGTATATATGTAATTTGGAGGCGGACGATGGTTTACAGATCAAAAACAAATGAGGAGACAAGGAAAATAATAAATCCCCAAAGGCTGGAGTGAACATGGGATACGCGTATCATAAAACCGTTAACGATGCGGGATGCAGGACAATCGGGAAGACGTATTCTTCAAGATGCGAAAGATGGAGTCGAAACGATGAAAACACATCAACATTGGAGCTGAGGCTCAGTGATTGATACACGCTTGAGGCTGTCTGGAGGCGAGGGCCCGTCACACCCAAACTCGACCGTTTTCTCGACAGTGATTTCGAGCTGGTTCAGGTATGTCTGGATCAAAAAAAAAGGCGCCTGATCCGATAGCATACCTTTGTAGGTGTACAATGCTCAATGGATGCCTAAGCAAACGGTCAGATTCAACCGCATAACGACAGCTCAGATCAACTCACCGGCAACTTACCCGACGTTCTCCGTGGTCCACTAGGGAATCTAGGGGCCCGTCCTGGAAGGTCCGCAGAGGCGCCCCACGATCGTTGGTGTTGAAGTTGTTGACGTGAATTCAACCTGGTGGCCCCATCGGTGGCAGCCCATAACATGACAAACAGGACTCGGGCTCACGTGGCGAGCAACGAATTTGTGTACACTGTATCCACGTCATCAGTAAAGGAATAGAGGTCCGGATAAGAAAAATACCGGCGCACACTTGCAGATGAAGAAATGGAGTCCCATGAACACAAGATTGTTAGGCATCCCGAGCCACTTGAACAACAGTCAGCATAGAAGATCGCACAATTTGGCACTCACGCAAATCATGGACACGATCGTTGCAGCACTTGAAAGAACATTTAAGCGAGGGGGAGGACCACATTAACTAACTTACCTTGTCAGCAGATTGGTCTCAAAGGTATACAGGACCAACGTGCTAATGACGCGATCCAGGCTGAGGTACGTTGGCATCAGAAGTCAAGTTTCTGGAGGAGAGTTGGCGAGACCGAATAAATACCTCTTCCAAGCCCCCCTCTGAAGATTTTGCAATGAATGAGTCAAGAATCCCGTGATGAAAATATCTACGAGACATGACATCGCCAGGCCGAGGGTGAAAACCCACTATGACAAGAATGATGCAATAAGATATGGAACGCCCAGTTCCTGCCAACTAAGCTTACTCGAAATTTTGCCCTGAATGCTGTAAAGGTTTTCATGTGGATCCTAACATGGTGGATTCAGCTGAATGATGACTGGCTAAGTAATCATATGGCCTACATTTCGACTGTCGTTACTGAAGGTTGATATTGAGCAAGTTAATGAACATTTAGTAATATTTGACCCTCTTTACCTGTCGCACAACCTGTTTCGATCAGGTCAACAGTATACTTACGATAATGAATCGCAGGTCCTTACAAAGGCGGAAGAATGCTAGCACAACCTTTGATTATTTCGGTTAGCTGGGGTCCCGTATACCGATTTGAAGTGAAGTGTGTGCTTACAATTAACACCGTAAAAAGCAATTTCCATGGTTGCCGACTCACTAGGAATACATTGGTTTTCTGTTTAGTTTCTCGGTGGTTTGCTCCTCACGTGCGTGGATGCGATGAGCGAAAAAACTGCGTAACAGGATCAGCAAGCTAACATACTGGGGTCTGGAAAATGACAATACCAGTGTACAATGAACGTCAGAATTGCCTAGACCGAGCAGTTAGGTTGATGTACAAAGGAACAGGATCATACTCACAGTAACTATGACCGTCAACTGCGACATAAAGATAAGTTGGTCACCAAAAAGACATAAATGTATACGTGCTGCTAGTGGGCTGAACAATAATTTCTTCTCAGGAGTGAATCTGAGTGACAATGTGGCAAACTTACATTGGGATTACGTCTATCTTCGCCTCGTCACCGTAATTAGTGATTAGGTAAATCCAAATTGATGCATAGACCAGTAGGCTGTGCACGGTGTCGAGCGTCCTGAAAGAGCTTGAGCGTTAGTCGACAGAGCAAGTGCGCTACGACAGGGACCTACCACACCGCACCCACCTAATCACGATGTGAGGTCATCCAGTTAGTTCCTGGGAGATCTAGAAGCTCACTATAGCTTTTACCCTTGCGGAATCTCCAGGGAAGAGCTTGATGTAGATGAGGGTTTGTACGACGGCGACCCCTGACAGGCTAGATTGGAACAAAGTCGGTCGCAAGTCGCGAGTCAGCGTGGCGAGAACCGGCACTAACGCTGCAGCACAGAATCCGCCGAGTAGCAGGGCACCGAGTGTTGTATCGACGAGATATGTCATGTTAGCGCCTGTGTGATTGGCGGACAGGGAAGGGATGCCGAGTGCGAACGAAGCACTGGCAGGAAGGAGGAGGGCAGGGAGGTGTTGAACAAGAGAGGGAATGCCAACATCTTATCCTGAACAATGGCGGTACAATGCCATGCTCGGAATGTTTACTCCTGACTATCATATCAGTAAACTGCCATCAGTTGCATTACTCGGTGACCAGCCCATCTAAATGAGGTCAAATGGCAAACCGTCGATAAGACGGTCTGGTACATAAAGCTGGGTTTGAATTTGGCGGGGTGGCTCTCGGGCTGGTCACCAGACTACATTTGACGTGATTTCCTCAACCGTCAAGGCTCCACTCATTCTCTCTTTGTCATTGCATTGCTCACAACGGGCTCCTTACAGATAACCGCGAACCGTAGGCGTCCACCTGGCTACTTCCCTCGGCCATCCTTACTATCTATCCAGGTTCCCTCAGCCGAGCCCGGATGGCTCTAGTCATTCTCTTCTTCTCCCGCAGGTGCAGGCTGCTCTCTCGCGTCATTGTAACCTACCCTGCCTCGTCTAGCCTATCATGGCATGGGCGCTGAGCAGTCCTCAATTTTTTTGCGCTATGTACACGGTGTCGACTGATATTGATATCTCCGCAGTCCATCGGCCCTCGATGGAACATCGTATGTCGTAAAATGGCTCTAGAATTTGTCACAAATCCTATGCATGTACTACGCCACGTGTTCGAAACTTGGAGGGAAGAACGAGGACACCGCCGCGACGCTTCTATCTGCAAATAAGTTTGATTGCGCCCCCTCGTTTGATTGATTGTTCATACATGGTAAGACTGGTGTGATGGTCTTTGACACTTTCAGTCTCTGAAGGCCTGACGCTCCGATTCGCAGGTGATCATATCTCCGGAGTATCCGACCCCGCGTCGACTCGGATACTACTGGCCCATTGATTTACCAGGAGCCATCGGATGGCCCAAAGTGGACTAATATTGTACTCGTGGAGCAGAATCGGGTGGTTCGGAGATATGATAGCCAACGGGACCGATGATCTCCAAGATCACATCAGCGCTGTGGTGTCTGAAATTACTTAATGAAACCATGGAATGGGATCAAACTTGCCAAAGAGGATCATTGTGACGGTGTTCTCTCCTTCCCTCAAAGATCCGAACACGGTACCGACACGCATAGGTTTCATGACGAATATTTGAGTCACTTGACGAAATACGATATTCCATCAAGGACAATGGAAGACTGAGAAGGTGTAGGGCCGCCCTGCATGCAACTCACGATGAGACAAGTTGCAATAACTCTGAAAACCAACGTGTGCGCACGGGTGAAACAGGAGAGGATGAGGAGAGTCATCTGTATCAGGGCTCGGTGAAGGGAAACTAGGTAGATAGTAAGAACGGCTTGGAGATGGGGACAGGGGAAATCTGTCTATCTGTCAGGGACCTTTCGTAGAAGATGGTGGGGAACCCACGTAATGCAAAGTAGGAATATACCCTGACCAAACGCGTCCGTAGTGTCTGCTGAAGGGTTTCTGGTAAAGGGATAGCCACCCTGCCATGGGCTGATGATCATGTTACAGTCTGGTACGTGTTTCACATACATCGGCGGCGTTAACTTACCCCCTCGACTTGAATAGGTGCTATCAAAAAACAAATCTGTATTCATGACCCACCCGAGGATCTTCCACATCGACGTATCAAGCGTATGTTCGGTCAGGGTATAGCCCCAAACCCAGAGCTGCATTGAAAGTAGCATTTCCCGGGACGAGAGGTGTTACCCAAGTGATCAAATGGGTTTGCATCGTCAAAGTGAAGGCTAGTGATTGTGAACAAATAGGCGTGAGCGCGCACGTATTGTGACGGTACATATACAGTCGAGTTGACTTACGGACGCGGGTTCTGATCCACGTGCAAGAGAGGTGTTTGCAGAAAGTACATCATCCTCTGATAGACCACGTTAGCTTGGTAAGGTACTGTCTTCTTACCACATCATTCATTTCAGTCATTTGAGTGTTAGTGTTGGTTACGAGAAGACTTTGCCTGAGCCTACAATGACGCAGATGGTGTTTCATGTGCAATTATTAGACAATGAGTATACTTGTCAACCTAGAGATCGTTGCAAAACTCTCGGTGCATAGTGAGTCGTGACAGCCAGTAGCGTCGACCTGCTGTCCAACACCCGCGTGTCAAATAGCGCATTTGATACCAGCCCTCATCCAACGTGGACGTCTCTGCAAAGACAGTTGTCACCCAGCACAGAAGGGATTCGATGTGGCTTCCTTGTCCGGCCGAGTTGTCAAGTTCTTCTGTAACCAGTTCAACGCCGAGGAAATCGGTCCGACCCGAACACCTGGAATTGGAGCCAGGTTGGAGCAGGGACGACGAGTCGGCGCGGAATGCCATCTGGTCCAGGAGGTACAGCACCACGAGGAACACTTAAAACGCCGATGTATGGATCCTGGCCTGCCTAGAAACAGACATGATGGCAGCTCCAATCCTATTCCATGTAGCCAAGGTGTTGGGATCGTGATAAATAACTGTGGATGGGATAAATCACGCGTAAGTGCGAGTAGGTGTGTATCTTGGCATCTGAAGGCGTTCAGAAATGTGGGGCAACGGGCCGGAAATTCAACATACTGTTGAGAATGTGTGGAATCCGATGCTCAGCAAGATGTCGAAGAACTCGGAAAGGAGTTGGCCGTAGAGGTGATGAGAGTTCAGCATGATTTACAGATATTATCCATAAATGTAGGATGACCAAAGCGCAGGATGATTTGTAGCAGACGTTTTGCTGCGTTCTACACATGGGTAATATGGACTTATGGTAGATGGACGTCGCCGACGCGAGCCAAGAGAATACAGTAATGCGGTGCACGACCTGAAATCTGAGGCAGACTCAGGTCGATGCACGGTTCGGTTTCGTGACGATTGCTTCGAGGTAATTTGTCCAGACTGCGGTGACTGATCGCGATCACATGGCCCTCGACTACCTCTATTACCGCCGCCAGAGCGTCTCGGCAGTCTGGCCAGCAGAGGACCGTCTGTACTGGCGTGAGTAGAAATAGAAAATGGATAGCGGGTACAGATGAGACCGAACAGAAAATCACCATCGTCGTCGAAAGGAGATGTCATAAGTGTGCCAGAAGGAGCTGATGGTCAGGATGAACAGGAACGCGAGTGAGCCTAGAGCAAGCATAGGTGAGCACAAAGACAGCGAATCTGGCTACACATGCTCGCATACTGGCAAACGTGAGGGGGATGCGTGCGCTCGGGCTTGAATACCACCTGCACCGTGCTGTTGTGCTTTGGAACACGGCTGCATAAAACAACATTGGTAGAAGTCATTCAAGATGGTTAAGTTGAACCCTTTCTGCGTCGCATGAGCAGCGAGTTCAAGTTGGTAGAGATGAGCACACCATAGTCTATTGATAGTTGTTTGGCAACGTCGTCTTCCCGTTCCTCAATATCAATACCATTACTATGTCGCGTTGAATGACGCGTTCGTTCTGCAGACCTGCCCTCTTCCATTTCTCTGCCCTTATCCTCTTCATCTAAATCATCTCCGTTTCCTTAAACTGGACATCACTCACACGCCAATGGCACACACGAGGTCACTGAAGATCAAGCGTTCTCAGATTGAGCTAGTTCTCATTTCCCGCGATTGACGCGGTTTTGGCCATGCACGCAGCACTGACCTAGTCGAGTTTGTGGTACGTCGTCCCGATTTTACGCCGGGTCC
>JBBPOE010000449.1:0-23342 GCA_038091295.1 Tylopilus felleus | reverse complement strand
TCGATATAGCCAGATTGAATGGTTGTGGTCACAAAAGAAGAGAAACTTACCGAGAGTTTGTTGTCTGTTCATGAGGTGTGCGTATGCGGCTACACAAACGCGCGTGCGCGTGACAAGCATTGCTTACAGCATCCGACATGGCGCGTCGCGTCACAGGCTCGGAGCTCTGCTGAAAACGGGAGTTCAAAGAAAACATCCCTTCGTCAACGAACGGTGAGCTACGTTGGGTTCTGCATCGACAAAAGAAATTCAGTTTGATACATATGCAATATTTTCCGCGTGTAATGACACGTTGGTACCGGCAGGGGCGACAGAGACACAGCGAACTTCGGCAAATGCCGGGTTCTGTATAGTTTCAGTCTTGTGGCTTGAGCGACTCACTGTGACTATCCAAGAGCCGCAAGCCCCCTCGAGAACAAGCTTCACAATGGCCGAGCAGGTACGTGCCGACCCTGTCGCTTGTGTCGTTGCTAACTCTCTGCAGATCGAGAAAGCATTCCAAAAGCAACACCTTTTCCAAAACGCCAAAATCCGCGGTACGGACTGACAATTGTCTACTCAATCGAGATGTACTCATCGGTTGTCGGTTTCGTCAAGGCGGCAAGAAGGTCTCGACAAGGGACAAGCGATGGTACAAGGACGTCGGTCTGGGATTCAAGACCCCATCAGATGCAATCCAAGGCACCTACATTGGTACGTTTGTTCTCGAACCCTCCACATATGATTACACGTGGCACGTATAGACAAGAAATGCCCCTTTACTGGCAATATCTCGATTCGTGGGCGCATCCTCACGGGCAAAGTCGTCTCTACCAAAATGACACGGACAATCATTATCCGCCGGGATTACCTGCACTACGTCCCCAAATACAGTGCGTCGAGAACGTGGCAGAGTCTGTCTGATGATCTGACATGTGGCCCGCAGACCGTTACGAGAAGAGACATAAAAACCTGGCAGCACATGTGTCTCCTGCATTCCGTGTAGAGATCGGTGACACGGTCACTGTTGGTGAGTGGCCAATTTGCCGAGACACGATGTTGGCTGAAAAAGGATTAGGTCAATGTCGACCGCTGTCGAAGACGGTGCGGTTCAACGTACTCCGGGTGGCGAAGAACAAGGCCTCGACCAAGGCGTTTGGCAAGTTCTGAGCTGGGCTGGGGTTGAACTTGAAGCTCTGGATTTCATGTATCAGATTGCACCACTTTTTATGTATACACACATGTTGAAATGCCCTTCTCTGTCGTAAGCAAGCGAACAAACAAGGGTAGACAAGGTTACCACCCCCGACCCGCACCGTCTGTCTGGGTGATCGACAGTCACGTCTTTCTCAAGCTGGCGCCCACCCTACTCTCCGTGCTTACATCCAAGCTATCCAGGTCGCGGATTCAGTCTTCCCAGACACCGCCAACCTCTTCTGCTTCTTTCTCCCAAGCCCTACCAATGGGCCAACAACAGTCCAAAAAGGCCAAAAAGTCCGCCAGAGAGAAAGACCAGGATCTACCCCAGGATGGCCCCTTTGAAGACCTTGCTGACTCCAACCCTCACGCTACCCTTCCCCGTGCGCTCCTCCACCCTACCCCCGCACAAAGCGCCGCCCACGAGTACGATGCAGTTCGCAACGCCGCCGCATCCGTAGACTACCCTGACCGTAGTACCACTCCGATAGGTGGAAATGGATCCCAACCGCCAGGCTCGCCTGGCATCGCTCTTTCCAACCTCCCCCCTTCCCCCAACAACCACTCTTCGTCCTCTTTGCTTTCCCCCACCTCAGCGCCGTCTACCTCGGCCCCGTCATCAAAGCCTTCTCCCGCCCCACTTGACATTCCAACCATACTTTCTACATCCACAATGCTCCCTTCGTTTACACCAGGGTCAACAGCGAGTAGCTTCCCTTTGAGCGACACTCTGAATCCCGCCGGGAATGGTGGGAAAGAGAAGCTCAAGCAATTCGACGTTGATGATATGATACAACGTCTTCTCGATGTTGGTTATACCGGCAAAGTCAGCAAGTCTCTCTGTTTGAAAAACGCAGAGATTGCTGCCATATGTCAGGCAGCAAGGGAGGTTTTTCTTAGCCAACCCACGCTTATCGAACTATCACCGCCCGTCAAAATCGTTGGCGACGTTCACGGTCAATATTCTGACCTCATCCGGTTGTTTGAAATGTGTGGTTTTCCACCTTCTTCAAACTATCTTTTCTTGGGCGACTATGTGGATCGAGGCAAGCAAAGTCTGGAAACCATCCTCCTCTTGCTGTGCTACAAGATCAAGTATCCAGAGAATTTCTTTCTCTTGCGGGGTAATCACGAATGTGCGAACGTGACACGAGGTTCGTCTTTAGTGTGCACTACCCATTTTTTCACGTGCTCACGCTCGCACAGTGTACGGCTTTTATGACGAATGCAAGCGAAGATGTAACATCAAAACGTGGAAAACATTCATCGACGTCTTCAACTGCTTGCCCATTGCAGCTGTTGTCGCTTCAAAAATATTCTGCGTTCATGGTGGCCTTTCTCCTTCACTCCATTCGATGGATGATATCAAGCGTATACAGCGACCCACGGATGTTCCCGACTACGGTCTGCTCAACGATCTGTTGTGGTCGGATCCATCGGACACCGCACTAGATTGGGAGGACAATGAACGTGGTGTTAGCTACTGTTTTGGGAAAGCAGTGATTAACGACTTCCTGGTGCGATACGACATGGATTTGATCTGTCGGGCACACATGGTAGTAGAGGATGGATATGAGTTTTGGAATGATCGAACACTGGTCACTGTGTTTAGTGCGCCGAACTACTGTGGAGGTTTGTTGGCGTCCTTCTCTATTAGGGTAGCCGTGCTCATATATTCGTGTTAGAGTTCGACAATTATGGGGCTTGCATGAGGTGTGCTTCATTTTATTCCACGCAGACTTCCGTTCTGACGTTCTTGCTACAGCGTATCTGAAGATTTGCTTTGTGCATTCGAGCTGCTCAAGCCACTGGACGGTGCAGCACTACGGAAAGAGATGACCAAGGCCAAACGTAAGAGGTAAGGCGCGTTCAATAGCAAAATGGACTGTCGGTCTAACTGTTTTGGCAGTCTAATGGCGACGACCCCATGATGGCAGCGTTTTGAACCCCGTACCGCCCGAGGATGTTGGGCCTCGGGCGATGATGCCCTTCCGTTGGTGACGAAACCGTATTTTATTTAGGCTGACTCTCTTCTATGTGCACGACTAGAACGAGACAAATTGGGTACCCATGACCTCCGCACACCCCCGTTCATCCCTCACTGCACCTGGTGCCTATTTCCAGTCTCCATGCCCGTTACCCTACCTGCTCTCATAACTGACATCCCCCTGTGCACTCCATTCCCAGTTTCGGTACGCTCGTTTCGTTGAAGGCGCAAGTTTGTAACCTACCCGCAATTTCATCTACGTTCATTTTCTCGCTACTTTCGTATGCGCGCAGTTCGGAACCCCACCTTTCCCTCGCCTTCATTCCAGTGATCTTCTGGCACGCCGAATCCATCATTTTGTCCGTCTTACTTCCAGGGGTTGTTAATTAACTCATCGCATATTTTTCTTCTTCCGGTTTGTGATATATATAATGATATTGCTATCGTTGGGCATTGTTTGAAAGTGGTGATTGAAAACGAGGTGTGCACCCTTGGGTACAGCTGTTCATTCAATGCATATGCCAAGGAACGTCCAGCCTAGAACATATCATACACTAGAATCCCGAATGCACAAACAATCATGCCAGCTCCCAACAGCCCCCAAAATGTCAATGCAACCGTGCCGAAAGTTAGATCAGAGACAAGTGTGAGGACTATGGTGAGGAGACTGCCAACCGATGTCACAATGGGACCCCAGATTCCCAACAATATCTGTCAAATGATACATTTGAAATCTGAGACCGAGGGACAGGTGAGACTGGCATACCATAATTCCGGCATTGAACACTACCCCTGACACTGCTATCCCTGCGATCGCCAACAGTGTACTCCCATTTGGTGGTAGTCGGAAAGTCTCGATCTTGTGGTAGTGTAGGAAAGGTATTGGAATCCAAAACACGAGTAGGGTGCAGAGGCCAATAGTTGCTGTGATCAGGTTGGGATGTAGGCCAAATGGTGGTGGGTATATGACTTCGTTTGTACGAAGGATTGCAACCTCGCCATCCAGAGTGACATTCGCACGATCGGGAAGTGGTTGATAATGACCAGAGTCGGCGGTCGATTCTGGGTCGGACGATAACGCGATGTATCGCTTGTAGAGAACTTGATAGAGACCGTACAGAACAGATGCGACCAGAGTCAGCAGGTTCCCAATGAAAGGCGAGGGAGCACTCGACAGACTCGCTTCAACTAGCTGTAAGTGCGGCGATAAAGCGGTCCCGCCGTAGACCACGGTAAGAACGCCCAGAGTGGCGATGATGACCGCAAACAAACGGAGAGTTCCCCATTTCATTTCGAGCAACTTGACGCTAAAAATATAAGCAAAAAATGCGTTTGCATTCCAGATTGCCGTCACGTCCGTGACCCTGAAGAACTGTCAGTGAATGAAAAGGCGAGAAACAGAGCATCGTACGATGTCAGAGGCACTGCAATAAACCACAGGAGAGCAGGGAGATTGTAAAAAGTGGTAATGCAGACGACGAGAGCGACCAAATTCACCACGGAAAAGGAGCCGCGAGAATTCCAAGCAGTCAGCTGTGTCGAGAGAGCAAATTTGAGGCCAGCTATTAACGGTCGAAGGCCATGCTTCGTCTTGAGTAGCACGTAGATCAAATGAATTGGGAATGACAGCAAGAAGCATGAATGGACAATGTAACTGCCGATTTCAGTTGATTGTCTCGTGTGCGACAGGCGTGTTCGGACTCACAAAATGAAATACGGCTGCTCGTATCCCAACGTCGTTTGTAGGTACTGCACAAAGATCAGGCTATGGCGACAAACGTGGATGCATGACTGACCTGCGTCGCCTGTGTCTCTGCTACGAAAGCGATGAGAACGGCGACAAACAAGACAGAGGAGGCTATCCTGGACGTGGGGGTAGGAGAGGGCTCGCCCACACGTTCCATTTGACAAAAGTTGCAACTCAGTAGCTAATCTTGGGTTGGATGATGCGTCTTTGAATGTGCACGTGACCATTCTACACTTTCTTCCTTCCTCACTGTCAAGCATGTTGCGGGCTTTGCTCACCTCAAGTCGCCCGCTTCTCACGCGGTTTCGCGTTGCAACCATCACTCCTCCCCATCGCATTGCAACTGAATGCGTCCCCACTGCATCACCAGTCCGAACGTTGACGAGAGGGATGAAAGTCAGGTCGTCGGTCAAAGTTATGTGCGACGGTTGCAGCATCGTTATACGCAAGGGGAGGGTATATGTTATCTGTTCAAAAGATCCCAAACACAAACAAGTACGAGGTGCCCGTCACTGCCAGACTTGCATCACTGACTCCCTTGAAGCGGCAAGGGTAGCCATGCAGCGTGTCCTCCGTGCTGGGTTGATGTAGTATGCCTCGCTGAGCATCACAGCAAAAGCCCTAGTCGTGGCAGACGGGTTTATTGTGAATACGATAACAGTTGGATGCAGGTTGCAAAGGATTCCCCCCACTTATCCCAAATGCTCTGACGGCCTGAGCCACATCTGGTATTCGAAGTCAATGCCATTCTCTGACTGAATCCCTGCTGGAACCTCAAAGCCCACCCACGCATTGTGCTCTTCGTGGGATGCCCTTCTCCATCCTGCATTACCTAGAACATCGGGGAAGAACACGTCGCAATCGAATCCCGGGTTATAGATGCGTGTCATGAGGATACGATCTGCTTGCAGTGCTGGGCAGTTAGAACGTTGGTGTCCTAGTGCTTCCTCATACAATGAGGATCCTCCGATGACGAACAGACGGTGGACGTTGTTCTGGGACACGAATGTGTCCACGGCGGTTTTCAGATCGGAAAACAGATGTGTTGAATCAGCTGGTGGGGGTGCTGCTCTTTCTTCAGGAAACCTGGTGCCTTGTTAGCCAATGGCTTAGTGAATCTGGGATCGGCGCACGGGTCATAGTCACTGCTGCGGCTAAGCACAACATTAATCCGCTTTTTCAGCGGTCTGACCTTGGGCGGGATACTCTCCCAAGTTTTCTTGCCCATGATCACCGCGTTTATCTGTGCGCCTGGTGCGTTCATCGTGACCCGGGCAAAGTACGCCAGGTCTTTGGGGATATGCCAAGGCAGCGTACCGCCCCGTCCAATACCATTTTGCCTTGTTGCAGCGACGATGAGGGTGAGAGGCGACATGGATCAGGGTTGAGTCTTTTTATGGGAAGATGCACTGACGTTACGGGATCCTTAAGCATACACAAAGTTACCAACAAGCAACTCGAAATCGGACTGCATATGACCTTGATGAACAGGACAATTCAAAAGTGAACATTTAACCCCATCTCTTCCACTCACTCCCCTCTGGAGGCTTTACGTCGACCGTGCTTTTCTTAACGTCCTCCCAGTTTGTGCTGAGTGTGGTCCCACCACTCTCCTGGAAACTCTTCATCATTGCACGTCTCGTGTCATCGTCTGCGTCTGCAAAGATCTTCTGGAAAAAGGTATTGACAGAACTGTCGCCGGCAACATTGGGATCTTCCTCCATAGTCTTCTCCTTGTCGCCGGAAAGAATGCCTGTAGTGATGCCTTCCCAGTTCTTCCTCTTGTGACTGATCGGGATCTCTGGCACCGCCGGCGCAGCGGAATTTGCAAGTGCTAAGAGACGCTGTAGTGCGGTAATGCGCGGAAAAGGCGAAACGACATACGATCAGGAGTATCACCAATAAGTCCACCCCATCGACCTAGGACCATCTTGGCGAATCTAATCTCGACTTTCACCTTGCTCACTGTGTAATCGCTCTTGGTAGGGTCGATTTGACCTTTAAGAGGCTGAAGTGATAAGACTTTGTCTCCATTTCGATATGAAAGCTACCGCTTCTCAATAAAAAAATTCGTTGAATAGACAAGTTTATCCAACCTTTCGCGGTTCAAATTCGACGGACACTGCTTCGGGATCTGCCCCTCGGTCGAATACTGAGAGGATAAGCTTCTCATCGGTCTCGTAGAACTCGTGTCTGAAAAGAATCGGTCATCGATGGTGTTCGAATCGTGCGTTTTCATACCTGAGAGTAGCCATTTGAGCTGATGGAGATGAGAGCAACGTCGAACATCCTCGACCCCCCTGTCCCAGAACTTTCCAGTATTGAGATCACGTGAGCTCGGTGATGATTCGGATATAGTAGAATACCTCATAATGCATAGGGAGGATATCATGATGCATAATTAGGATTTCGTACACTTTCGGCTAAAATGACTAGGTTTTGGCAGTATGCATTATGAGGAATTTTTATGCGTTATGAGGTATTCTACTGTATACGGAAAGCTCAGTACTGAACGGCGAGTTCGAGTGAATTCCCTTCTCTCGCCCTGGCTGCAACAGTTGTTCCAGTCACGATCTTGAGGTTACAAAGATATCCGATAAGCAGAGCGAAAAGAACCACTGCTGTTTTAGCAGTGGCTTTTGTGCCATCACTACTGCGAAGCCAGCATGGGAGCACGTAATTCTGAAGGCGATGGAAATCATTGGTTATTGGTGAGATGCCTGTTACTCCTTGCACCATGCTTTATTTTGTTTCGCAGGGGATCCAGGACACTCTTTGGTTAGTATTTAGGTGGCAATTGTACCAACTCGAGGTATGTTGCATTGACGAAGGTGGAACTGTACTGTACACCGGAATTATTCTGCGTGAGGATTTCCGTTCTCCCTTCTCGAAATACGCGTGCAGGGAAGACCGGCAGTGCTCTGGGATGTCTGGTCAACGTTTTGCGTAGAGGATCGCGAGTTACTGGTGATAATGTTTACTGTAAATCCGAGTATGACTATTGGAGGGTACGTGACACCGAGACGAAACCTTAAATAAACGGAACAACGTCCACTCCACCTTGCGACTGCACCTCAGGCTCTGTTAACTTGTTCTCCATCTCCTTCGAGCAGGCATCGGTTTCGGAGCCTTCAAGACTCATTCCCATCGTCCGCACTGCAGGTAGCTCAGAGACGCCAGTGACATGGCAGACTCTCGAAACACCGTCGATTCTTCCAGACCAATGCAGTCCGAGGAACAGTACGAATTCTTGCCCGGTTCGGACTCGCAGGAAGTCTACAGGGATACTCCAAACACGGTGCTTGTGCGAGAACATACGGACGTTTCATACCCAGATACCACTCGAGGAGACCGTTCCTCTTCCGATTCTGCTTCTTCGTACACAACGCCAGTAGCATCCCGGGAACCGACCTCGTCTTCATATCCAACTTATCGATTTACCTCGTCCGCCTCGGATATAGACGGTGAGACAGCATCACCACTGCTCGGAACCTCTGGGATCTATACCAGTGTTCGGGATGGGAGTCGTAGGTGGTGGAGCCTTCACCCACATTCACGCAGGAGGCGGAAACGAGAAGGACGGATATGGTGGACCTTCAAGAAAGCTACAAGAAGGGTCGTGCGACATCCCTTGTTCCCTCAACAGCCAATCACTATGGTGAGGTGTTTTCATGTCCCTCTGGCGTTACAGGTCAGGCTCACTCCTGATGAGATCTTTGCTCTTCTCCTTTTCACGGTCTTCGCAATCTCACTCACATTGCTACTCATGTACATTCTGAACCCTGACAAGGAACCCTTGCCCTGGAAAGCATACTGTGCTATCCCACCGTCATCATTTTACTCTCCAAATTATCGCACGCGCCTGCCCTATCCGTATTTGAACCCCCTTCCGGAACTGTTTCCACCAACATTTCCTCCAGACGACTTGGATTCTCTTCCACCTGCAGGAATACTGCTAGGTGTTTTTTCCATGGACTCAGCATTGGAGCGTAGGATGTTGATAAGAACCACATGGGCTTCACATCCTCGGAGTCGAAATGGTGCAGGTGCAGCTGACGATGGACTCGGAACGTCACGAATGATAGTGCGATTTGTTCTCGGTCAGCCTCGCAAAGGCTGGGAAAGGCGTATACAGACTGAAATGGAAAGTGAGTCATTGGTTCGCGCACACGCATCTCTTGAGATAACCTCACGCAGTGTATAACGACATTATCATCCTGCCTTGTCCTGAAAACATGAACTCGGGCAAGTCACATGCGTATTTTAGCTGGGCTGCTGAAAATGCATGGGTGCCACCTGTCTATGTCAATTCCTCGATCCCAGTACCACATTTTTCCTATTCGGTACAATCATTGCCAGCTCCTCAGCCAGCTCCTCATGATTCACATCTCGCTTGGCGAGACTATGCCTCTGGCCAGCCCCGGCCTTGGGTACGACCGGACTTCGTCGCCAAAGTGGACGATGATGCTTTCGTAATGTTGGCGGAATTGGAGTCCAGGATGAGGTTAGAACTGCATGCCAAAGGGCATAGTCCGTATGGTTTCTCGGAAGATCTCACGTATGTCAGGGACGAGGCTCTCCACTCCCATCTTCCTACTTCGTTACAGTCAAGCGTCGACGTGATACCCAAACAAGCTGGTAATGTTCAGGATCCGTTGGTTTACTGGGGCTATCTTGTCAAGGATATCTTCATGGCTGGCGAGCTATATGGCTTGAGCTGGAGTCTCGTTACTTGGGTTTCACAAGATCCAACCGTCAAGGGTTTGACGAAAGGCGCCGAGGACAAGCAAACTGCAAAGTGGATGGCTCTGCATCCGCAGGCTGCTCAAATCCGATGGGCGAGTGAACGATGCTGGATATACGATCATCCTCGCGGGAGCACCGTGTGAGTACAACGTCAAATCCGTTCCTCGCCACTTCTTCCGCTCATGTCCTTCCCAGATATTCGCACGGATTTTTATTTCCCTCGCATGTCACGCGAGTCAAGCAGTCTGTCCTATCGTACATCGACAAAGGGTCGAAGAACGAGTCAAATTCACTGAACGTTCCCTATAACCCTACGCCATCCTCGTGGGCCCATTCAAGTGTGTCGACATTTGGAGTCCGCTACCAACAGCCGGTCCAGGACATGAGGCTGGACGAAAGTGTAGAGGCGCTGGTGGAGGGGAGCGACATGTCCAAGTTGCATGAAGGTTCGTTCAGTCACTCGCACCAACGTTTGCTAAATTTTCTCTCAGGAATAGCGCATGAAACAGCCCATGCATGGCGATATAGGGAAGGTCGCCTGAAGCGCTACGAGAATAAGCGCGTCGGCGGAACAGTTGTCGTGCATTTCATCAAGAAACACGCGTGGTTTTTGGAAACTGCCCTCGCCTTCCTCGAGGCAGATGATTACTCAGAATCCGAATTAGAGCGCATCTCTAGCGACGTAAACAAGGAAAGCCTCAACGTCGGTTTCTCAGCGGTTTGGACGGACGCGAATGTATTCAATCACACGAATGCAAGTTCGCCGTCCTAGTTACTAGCAAGCTGCATCACTAACATGGATGGCTGATTTGTAACCGCCCCTAATTTAAATCAACCGCGCTGTTAAAGCGTACCTCTTTATTCGTTATATTGTTTGGGACTGTACTGTATCACTCTTTGAATCCAGAAAGTACCTTGATCTCAAGATCGACTGCTATCTAGAGTATCGATGTTGGAGCCTAGGTTAGACATATTTGGTCAATAACCATCCAACAAGATTGTTGGTGCTGGGCCTGCCACAAGAGGTTCAGATCCCTGCGACCGATTAAGCACAGCGCTTATAATCGTCCCTTCCCACTGTCTGAACCAGGTTCCTTCCCTCAAGCCCGCTACTTGGGTCCGCGCATGAGAGAAAGCAGTAGATCCCGACGCTTGTCCCCGAGTATTGTCGGTCGGTGGTGCATCTGGAAGCGGGGTTTTGTAATCGCCAATATATTCTTGTGAGGATGTGGATGTGATCTGCTCGACACGCTTTAGTGCATATGCACCTCCGCATACTCTCCAGGTCCCGCCACCCCGGTCGTGAAACCGTCGGAATAGCCACAGGAAGGGATATATGAAGGTGATAATCAGGAGAAACTTGATCCATCTATTCGAGAGTGCGCGCGACAAACGATTATGTGGACGAACAGAGATTTTCGAGTTCACGGTTTCGAACGAAACTTCGAGATCTCCTCTGTAGGGAGTAGAGATTATGACAGAACGGGTCGCGGCTATGATGGCATCGAAATTCCAACCATAAACGACCTGTGGAATATCAACCAATGAGGACAAGGTAAAGGCACTGGACAAACCTTATGGTACTCGAATTCCTTCAAGAACTTTCTGCTGGAGCAGTAGTCATCCGCCCACTGACGAAGCGTCCACGATGATTTCAACACACTATCGCCGTGCATAATATGTGGTTGATCCTCCCTCCATGCATAGTCACTGCCGATCCAGGGAGGAAAACCTCTGGCATTGCGCTCCTTGTCCCATGCTTTCGCGGCGTTCACTTCTGCTCTCTTGGCTTTGCGTTTCTCATGACCGATGCCAACTTCGCGGAACATACGACCACGGTACGCAGGGGAGGAGTCTGGTACTGACCAATGCGTAGGTCCACCAGCGATATGTTGGCCGACGTCTATTTTGAAATCAAAATCAACAACTGTTTCCGTGTATTGTTCGGTCCTCCAGTCCTCGTTACCCGCACGATCTGAGCGGACCAAGCGGGTGTGGGTTTCGTTGTGCGAACCCCGACAGTGCAGGAACATCCGAGGCAGAGTGGCAGCCTGAGAGAGTAAGAAACGATAGAGCGCTTCACCTAGTGGGACGTCAGTACATGACAACTGCAAAGGAACCGAGCTTCACGGACCATCCTCGTTCAAGTGAGGATCGTGAGATATGACGTTCCCACTCCCCGAGATGAAGTAGGACGCATCGTACGGAGCAAACTCTGGGGGCTGCTCGCCGCCAGGGGCAGTGTATATCTCGTGTTGGGAGAAGTGGGGAACGAGCAGGTCCCCTGCGCTCTGCTCGAATGAGGGTGGAGGTACAGTGTTGGGGTAGGAGTCTCCTGAGACGGCGGCTGGTCCTCGTTGCTTTGGTTGAGGAGGTTCTAGATTGAGGGTGTGGGCCATTGCTCTCGAGAGAACTAGGAAGTCACACTGAGAAGAATCTCACTAGGAATGACTGTTTTGAAGTCTGGGTTCCAAACGAGACTGCGTTACAGGGAGAGTAACCAGGCTTTTTATACGGTAGAGGTAGTTAGATCTGGTGCCTTGCACCGAATGGCCAACTGAGCTCGAGCGAATCTACCGCATGCAGCTGTCACGTTCGCTTCAGTCATGCTGAGAGCCAAAGATAACAAGGTTTCGCTTTTCACTGCTATACCACATACACGTTCATGCTGAGCTGCCGCCTCACTCCGCGACGTTAAGGAGGAGGTTATGGACAACGAATATTTGGCAGGGTTGATCAAGTCTAGAACGTCATCATCGACGGCGAGGCTTGCGAGGCATGGGAGCTTGAGGCACGCTTTCACCGCCTCCCAGCCCTGAGCCGAGCAGGCAGGCCAGCGCAGGCCGCTTCCTCTGTCGGCAAGTCCAAACGACGCACAAAGACCTGCGGCCAGTGACGGTTGTTTAAGGGCAGAGCTTGCCTTACTCAGTACTCGAGTTGCAGTGTAAACCGGGCAACTTCCCGCTGCCCTTCACGTCCATTTGCGCCCACCACTCGAAGTGTCGGAATGTTCGTCTAGCCTCATTCACCCTTCAGAACAACTGGGTGAGTCTTTCCTTCCTGTCTTTGCCACGTTTTCAGGCGTTGGTTTGGCCTACTCGTCAAGCATGTCTATCGGTGTCCGGTCACGACCTATCACTAACTTTGCCACGTCCAGCGTTCCGCAGCCCTGAGGGCCTTTTGTGAGACTCTCCTTTCTATTTTGCTTTGCTAGCTGTCCGCCCTTCTTGCTTTCTGGTTGGGTGCAACTCGGTTCTTACTTGCATCTCACATTCCTACTATTACACGCGTCACTCCATACCACAAACTATATGTCTTCAACACCGGTTGTTGGCGCCTCTACTCCTGTCGCCTCATCTGTGTCTTTCAACGCCCCATCATCGCCATCTGCACCTTCACCTTCTTCCGGGGTGAATACCATCTCTTTACTTACTTTGGCCACATCACCAACTCCAACTACTTCTCCTGTAACGGCATTTTCAAAACAATCTCAACAGCCATCTTCGTGCGTTCATATTCAGTTTTCGAGGCTCCTCTGCATGAATCGCTCTCAGTGTCATACAATCTACGATGTCAACAACGACTGTAATTACTACCGCAGCGCCGTCGTCGGCAAGTCCATCTGCACCATCATCTACTGTTTCTCTCACTTCTGCAAGAGCATCATCGATGTCATCTTCCACACCATCATCTGTAATAATCGCCACCTCGAGCACTGACAGTCGGTCAACGACAACGACTCCAGACACTTCTGTCCGGCCAACAACCTCTTCAACGACGACAGCTGTGAGGACCACCCAATCGCCAACTTTGACGTCATCTTCCCTTGCCGCCACCACGCTCGGCAGGACCACTTCCGATACCCCATCCAGCACGACTTTGTCTTCCAGTTCATCCTCTCAAAGTTCTTCTCCAGCGACAATTAACATACCTCTGTATGAGTTTGCTTAAGATACCTCGCTCAAGCATAGCTCAACACTTTGAACAGAACGACGGTTTTAGAAAGCACCACGATCTTCATTACGAGCACAAATAGCCAGGGACAACTGATGACGAGCATACCTCCTGTGGTCACCGAGGTGATCACCACGACAGGAAGTGGTGGAATAGTCATCACGGTAACGCAAGCCGTTGTCAATCCGACACTCGCCCTGAACAACAGTACTGCCGAGGATCCATCGTAAAGTTTTCTTTTATTTTCATCTAACCAATGCTCAACCACATCTGCAGATTTTTCACCAACACAGGGGCTGTCGTTGGTGTCTTTGTCGTCGTGGGTCTTGCCAGTGCGTCTATTTTGTTGTGGATATTATTCGCTATACGCCACCGTCATCGCATGGAGCGAATCGAACAAGATACCACAGTCGAGGCTGTTGTTGCCGCTGCAGGCTTAAATCGAGCACCTTTGGATGACGATGAAGATGATAGCCCAATATCGCCAAGTACACGCCATCGACTTTCATCTGAAATGGGTCAACGAAGCAGCCTGCTTGGTTTAGGAGGTTCAGGCTCCCTGGCGACTTCCACTCGACTACTTAATGATACCATGAAGGACAGCCTGGGACACCCAGGCCCTGTGGAACATCGCACGAATAGCTACCCGAAGGGATACGTACCGACACGTACGACAAGTTCTTCACCTCGCGCTGAGCCGTTCGCCGACGATCTTGGTTCGTCTCGTGATCGTAAAAGCTCGTACGGCTATACTCCCACATACAGCGCTGGCAGTTTCGAGCCTCTCCTAGCAAACTATGTGCAGAACACGCCGGATCAAAACACTTCGGCCGTCACCCCACGGAACCGCTCTTCCCAACATCCGGGAAGCGGGTCGATCCCCAATGGATATCCAACAAACGAGAATAGGTCGAGAGCTAGCTCGCGAAGGCAAAATTCATCTGACAGTTCCGTGCTCCGAGATGAAGAGGACTATGCTCGCTACGTGCTGATGGCAAGTGTCCGCCGTTCTCCAATATGTAGTGTGCTGAATTTCATTTCCAGGTTCGCAATATACCTGATGATCAAAGTCAACATTCACTATGATTAATGCCCGACTTTGGGCGTTTATTTAGGTCGTTATGTATTTTTACTGCGAAAACACACCGTTTCCACCTACTTAGATTTCACGCAAAAACGCAGTATCAATTTTCGTTACCACATTGTCGAGTCTATCCCGCAACATGTACATCATCCACACGGACGTGTTGGGCTTCCCATGGACGATTCTTATAACTACCGCATTATATTGTTTCCCTCGTGTTCTGCTCATCACGTGTCTGTATTTGCCCAGGTCTTGTCATTCCAGAATTGTTTGTGTTCTCGCAATGGAGTCGTGTCATTCTCGGGGCAATCTATCTCACATGCACACGCTGGCTCTCTGAGTCATATAAAGTTGTGAGTTCGTTTCCGTCCTATTTGAAGCGCCCTCCTTTCCTCGACTTGACATATGTCTTCGCGACCCAAGGTAGCCAAGGTCACTGAGTATGGCAATGCAGCGTCATTCTGGGTAGAATATCCATTCGGGCTTATCGACCTTTCTCGGACGGTACATCCACAAGGAGTGTTAGAGCCCCCCAAACTACAATCATCTCAGCTCGATATACCCGTGGATGGCGACCGCATTATCAGGATCAGCAAAGCTACGACTGCAGCTGTGATCATTGACATGCAGAAGTCAGTCGACGACTTCTACCATCTTTGTGCGTGGATGTTAACTGTCAAGCTCTTTACATCTAGTTTCTTTCTCCATCCTGATCTCCGGACCCACACCATGGGATTGAATTGCGTCGCTCCGCTTCGAGCTCTACTCCCAGCTCTCAGACAACAAGGCGTGAAAATTCTTTGGGTGTAAGGGTTTTGCACTTTATGTCACCCACAAAGCATGTTTCTTAACCCATGATTGCTCAGCAACTGGGGTCTTACACAACACGAGCTTCAAACTATTCCCCCATCTCTGATTCGTGGTTTCTCCACAGGTCGACATGGTGATCTTGGTTCCGAATTGCCGAAACACTTTGGTAGACTACTGATGAGGGATGAATACAACTCTGAACTCTATGGGCCCCTTCAGCGAGATTACTTGCAGGGGCAAGCCGTAGGCACTGATGTCTGGATCACAAGAACAGGTATGTGCCCCTTGGTCGCAAAGTATGTTATCAACATTCTGTGTCAGGATGAGCGGGCTGTGGGGCTATCAAAGTGCACTGGATCTATATCTTCAGGAAAATGGAATCACAACTCTCCTGTTTGGTGGCGTAAACACGGACCAGGTATTTTCTTTTACCTTCATGTCCGTTCTGTGAACTCTGATCGTCATTGATAGTGCGTTGGAGGAACACTTGTCGATGCGTACTTTCGGGGATACGATTGCATACTAGTCAGCGATATCACGGCAACCACCTCGCCTCCCGGGGGATTGGAGAATATCTTTTTCAATACTACGAACGTAAGTGTAACTCGATGCAGTCAAGCATGTCACTCATATGCACTTGATTGACAGTCGTATGGATTTTTGACCGACTCCGCGAGAATTATCAAAGCTACTACAGATTGATGTACCTGAGTACCGTTTCCGTAACACAATGTAAATGGATAGGTGAAAAAGGTTTATACGAACAACTGCTCGCGTCTGCGTGCTGTATTTCAGCTGACAACGGATGCTAATCCTCGAGTCACGCACATCAACCAAGAGCCCTTCTCAAAAAAGCGCGCTGGCTGTCGGTTGCATGGTCAAGCACGAGTGCAGCAATGGTAGAACTATAGTACACGGCTGACAATCCGCTCGGGGGCGGTCAGACATGGGTGATGGTGAGGGATTATCTGGGGTATACGAGGATGAAGCCGGATGGACAACATTGATGTAAGGGCTCGGCATAGTAGGGCTGGACGGTATTGCCGCAGTTCCAGAAAGATCCCCAGAGAGAGGCAGGGGAGGACGCTTTTGACATGGCGGACGTGGCGGGGCATGGTTGGATGTGGTCGAAGGTGGCGTAGAATGTACCATAGACCTCGTAGCCTCACTCTCGGTCTCTACGGGAGGCAACTGGGTGGGTATATCGAGGGAGTGGATGGAGCCAGCGATGGAACTGGGGAGTCAATTCGCGAGTTTGCTGTGGTGCCTATTCCCGTTAACCTTTCGAAGTAGTATCGATTACAAAATAGTCTCTGAAAGGGCCGTCGTACGATCCTGGCCGTTTTGTTGTGTTGCCCGTGGCAGGCACCGAGACACTTACTATTAGCGTTTCCGCTCCACTGATGCCATAGATCAATGTGTCATTCCTGTAATTTTGTGTGAAGGAGAAAGTGCTGTCGCTGAGCATGCTCGCGGGTTGATCATGAGACCTTGCTCGGAGTCCCCGACCACTGGCGTTATCCCTAGGTAATGTGATTGTCTTGAACATCCTGTCACAAGTTCGTCGTAGGAGCCTGCGTCTCCACGCAACACACAGGCAAGCAAATATGGCTGCGGAGAAGATGACTTGAACGACCACAATAGCTTTGTATCGCTGAAACACGAAATCATGTATGCCGATCTCAACGAATTAATAATGAAGGATACATGAAACTTCACCAAATACTCACAACACCAGTGGAGCACTGGATATTTGGTTGGTCGTAGCAGATGACGTGGTTGTTGTGACCGAGGGTAGCACACTGGGCACAGCAGATAGAATCGAAGGGGATCCAATAAAAGAAGGATTGGAGAAAGTATTCGCCAATGTTCACAACCACGGTACAAAACTGGCTATGCGACTAAGGTTGTTGTTAACAAGGTGACTCAGGCCCATCCTGCAGGGCCAATATCAGCAGAAAGGACAGGCTTACCAGGAGAGTTTGCAAAGGCGCAGGGAATAGCCATCCCTTCTTGATTGTAGGTCTCTTTTATTGGTATAGACAATCTCCATGTCAACGTGACATCTTGAGCATTTGACCTCCCCGACTTCCACTGGAGACATGGCAGGGCGTTGATGAAGCACCAATCGACAGCAAAGCAGAGCTGCCATCTCAGGAAATAACCATGTGCGTGGACTCGGACTCACGCGCACGTCCGCATGTGAGCGGAACGAACCCTGGCAAACACTAGAACGACCACACACCAGCCTGTCAAACGGATGCACAATAATATGCAGGGGACACACCGGACTACCTGAAGCGTCTATATAGAGCGAGTACTAGTGTAGATAAGTGAAAAGAATGAATGCACATATTAGAAAAATGTTGTGTAGAGAAAAGCTGATGGACGTTCGTGGAGACGGTATATGCCGAAAGGGTATGGCAGGAATGCAAAGCAGAAACATTAGACATGAACATGGTTACAATGTAACATACCTCAACACCTCGGGCAACGAGCTAGCGGTGAGCATAGAAGCGCCGCCGCTAGCAACAACCTCCAGATGGCAGCCAGTTCCCCAGTCGAATTCTACCCGATCGCCTTCTTCGGGCTCCACTCAGACTGCCGAAACTGAGATGGCTGGAGCTTGTTACTCTCCGGAGCGCCCGATCTCCATAACTAACACCACTTCCCGCCTTTTCCGGATCGAGAACACCCGACTCTATGGATAACAGGATAGATCGTGCGGCAAGTAAGAATGGTGCCTCCACATTGTCTCCAGTCAAGGAGGACGCTTCAAGAAAGTGAACACCTGCACAACTAAGTGATGAGAGAATTTGCACCGGAGAAACAATGGTTACCATTCTCAGCTGCCCATTTGCTAGCTTCTGACCATTCCACTTCTCGGTCTTCGTCCCGGTCTGATTTATTCCCAACTAAAACTGCGACAAGATGTGGACTGGCCAACGTCCTCGCATCGGCAAGCCATTTGGATAAGTTAAGAAACGTTGCACGGCTACAACGGAATCAGTTCGAATACGAAGCGAAGTCACCACTGAGAACCGACTTGGTGATGTCATAAACAAGGATGACGCCTGCGGCACCACGGTAGTAGCTCCGTGTGACTGATCTGGTTGCAACGATCGATGATCATGAAAATCAAGCAGCACGAGCCCACGAACCGGAAACGCTCCTGCCCAGCTGTGTCCCATAGCTAAAAAGTCCAAGTCCTCAATCTCGATTCTCGAGAAATCAGCCCGAATACTTACCTGAAGTTTAATTCTCTTCTCGCCTAACTTGACCGTTCGGCTAGAAAATTCTACTCCGATAGTGTGTTGCGAATGATCCTTGACTGTACGAAGAATTAGACACAGCTAACAAGGAGAGCATACCCTACGGACAAGTATTGTGCGTGAAATGATGAAGAAGACAGGATTTACCCGTTCCAGCTTCACCTAGAGCGGGCAGCGCGAACTGTGAGTCAGCTTGGTATGGTTGGGAAATATGTGACCGACCGACCTATGATAATATATTTCATGAGGAAATCTGGACATGCATGAGTAACCTTGGCCACCATGCATGATATGGGGAACAGACCATAAGTTTCTAGGAGTTCTGTGGCATCTACATTGTACTCGTCCAACTCCATGACGCAAATGCAGATGTTCTAAGTGAGCAAAGGAGGAGACATGAGGCAGGATGACTATGAATATCTCCGTATTCCCACGGTACACATGGTTTGAACTATAACGTTATCAATCACCAACCCTTCCAAGGAACCCAAATATCGACCACTCTGTCTGCGCCACGGTTAATGTTTGAACTTGAATCTACGACATAGTACCAAGGATGTCCAGCTGCAATCAAACAAGCATGCTGTCCAACAATCTGGATGATTTCTCCTATTCTCAGTGTCTGGTCAGCATTTTGTCCAGGCGACGGATCCACTGGCATCTGTTCCAGCGTCCCGTGTTCTTGTGAGATCCTTCCGAGTCGCCACGACTTGCCAACAACTTCTCCAAACCCGGGTATTAGTCCAGTGTCCTTGCTCATAGCAATTGCTCCTGCGTCGCACATGGCCTCGTCTAAGCCATCCTTGCCCCTGCACGGGTAATATGATATGACTGTCGCAAGCACACGCTGAGAGATTCTCGGGCGGTCAACGAGACTCGTGTGGAGTTGCTGGAGGTCCAGCATAGGGTAATTGCCTAGTGTCGAACCCACTTTTCAGTCTCGGCGGTCCACGCCCTTGAAACTGACGTACTTGCCTGCGTGCAACTCAAGGACCCCGAGCAGCTGAGACGTCACCTTGACTTTCGCTGAAGCGCTGTGCGCAGCGGGTGTCGAGCCCACAGACAGTACGAATGGTTGGTTGTAAGACGGCTTTTCAGGTAGGTCCGCCAGGACTGCCAAGGCCATCGCTGCAGCATCATTGACAAGGCGCACTTCTCCTGTCAGGTATGATTCTGCCTGTCCGAGAGACGTAGATCCATACGAATCTCCTGCGTGGCTATAAAATCCGTAGACGGAAATCACAGGAGATCCAAAAACCGTCTTGATGAACGGCTTGAATAACTCGGGTCTAGGTGATGTACCTGCACGTCTTTAGTGGTTGAGCTGAAACTGATTCGAGCACCAAGAGTTGAGGTAGGCATACTTTTGGCCCCCATCCACTTTGATGAATGCAGACCACTTCTTCGGCTTTGCTTGCTGTTTCTCGTATTCTTCGAGGAACTTGACCTGATCCAGGTTATCCACGAAAATACGGACTGTTCCTCCGTACTTGTTCATCTCCCCATTGAGTACGGATAGATCATCGAGCTTGTTCAAGCCCACTGGAAGACCGTAGAGCAACTAGTGAAGTGTCAGGAAAGCAGCAAAGCAGAAAATTTGAGGGAGCAACATCTTTGACAGTTCCATCGGCAACCAATCCGCCTCTCACAACCTCCCAGGCCTCCATCAAAGTTGAGACGACGACAGCACTTGTTTTGCCAACATCGGACACAAGCTGCAGCCTTGTCCCCTCGACGGTCTACATTTCATTATAGTTAGAACGCTCTGCTGCATCCCGGGAAACGATGTGTATTTACCTTGTGCGTCTTGAGGTGAGCCCTGAAACTTGCTCCCCAGTCCTTCGCGTTCTGATGCATCTTAGAACAGTTGTCTCTGAAGGCAGCGCGATCGACGACCAACGCTGGGGTACGCAGTTCGCTAAGATGCTTTCCAACGAATTCCTTTACTAGAGCATCCTTATTGGGTGTCAAGAACTGCCAGGGTGTGTGTGTTTGCTTGATACTTGAGTCCATAACTTCGGGGTGGTGTTCTGGATTCAGGCTCACATGCTGCATTATTTATGATCTTGTGTCTTCAGATCTCTGATACTCCACTATTTACGGTCCTTGTCATTAGCCGTCACATGACACAGTCCCTGCCGGACCGCACCCCCGAGCGTTCGCTTAGATCGGCCCATGTCGTTGGGCAACGGAATACAGTAGCCGGCCTGGCGCGTTTTGGTACTTAAGATAGTACGACACGTGTACACCCGTCTCACGCAATGGCCGGACAACCCATCGATCCAGAAATTCTCCCGCGTCTGGATCCAGAGTATGTAGAATTTCACAACAAGTACATCACACATCTCCCCACGCCCCACACCCTACCATGGGATCCAAGTATTCGTAATAAGGAGACCGTACCAGGGACCGCAGACATCCTGGAGGTCGGAGGCGTCAAAGATTACGACCTCAGCAAGACCAAAGTGCGTGTATTCACCCCCAAGGGATCCCCGCCGGCAAGTGGATGGCCTGTATATTGCTGGTATCACGGAGGTCAGTAGCATTTGTTGCAATTGAGGTCCCGACGACGTGGTGCTTACCTTGACGGACAGGCGGCTGGACACTGGGGAGTATCAATGCAGAAAATGCATTCTGTTCCCGAGTTTGTGAAGGTAATCGCTTTCATTGTCTAGTCGAGCACCTACCTCACACTCAGCAGGGGCTAAATGTGTGGTGGCCACTGTCGACTATCGTCTCGCTCCAGAGCACCCATACCCTGCAGCAGTAGAGGACGCCCTAGAAACACTTCAATGGGTCTATGAGAAGGGGCCGTCCCTCCTCGGTATAAATCCCTCTCTTATCGCCCTCGGCGGGTCTTCAGCGTAAGGAACTAGTCTACTCATCGGGTCTATACTGAACGATCGCACAGCGGCGGCAATCTTGCAGCCGTCATATCGATGAAAGCTGTAGATCTCAACCCTCCTATCTCCCTCGTGCGCGTGCAGATGATTGTCCCAGTCACGGACAACACTGCCCAGCCTACCGGTGACCCTTATCCGTCATGGAAAGAGTGTGCGAACACTGTTTGGCTCAACACTGGCCGCATGATCTGGTTCCGGGATTTCTACGTGCCGAATGTGGCCGACAGGACAAAATGGGACTGTTCGCCCATTTTTGCCCCAGATGAATTGCTGGCGAGGATGCCATCCACATGGGTTGCTGTCATGGAACTCGACATTCTCAGGGATGAAGGGTTGGCATACGCAAAGAGACTAAAGGAAGTAGGAGTCAATGTTACCCACAAAGTGTATAAGAGGGCACCACATCAAATCCTTGCTATGGACGGTATGCTGTGTTTCGTCTTTCGAAGAACTGTACTTACTTCCTCAACCATGACCTGTGTTCATCGTCTCATAGGGTGAGTGGTGATTCTTCCCGATATAGACTTTTGCTGATCCATATCGATCAAATAGTGTTCTTGCGGTCGGCAGGGAGCTGGTGGTCGATGCGACCAGAGATCTGGGAGAAATGTTTGGAACGCTTTAACTGTAGTGCCTGTGGGTTTGATGCCAACGATGGAACTGTAAAATGCAAGTAATATAAGGTTCTATCGAGTGCTCGAGTAATACAATCTGTGTTCAAGCAGCGGCGATAGCCTCGATCTCAACGTCAAAGTCATTCGGGAGTCTACCTGCTTGAATGCACGTGCGAGCAGGCCTAGGCTCTGGGACAAACTATGCATATGGTGCATAAGATTTCATATATGCAAGCCCAGTCAAGCATACCTGCATGTAAGCTTCGTTCACCCTATCAAAATCGTCCATGTCCTTCAAGTAGATGTTGACTTTAACGACCTTGTCCCAGGAGGAGTCGGCGGCGTTGAGTACGTCAGTGAGATTCCTCAAGCATTGTGTCTGTTCAATTCATGGAAGTAATCGTTCAGGCAAAGGAATGTCCTCCGACATACAGTGTGAGCTTGAATGTCTCCGGGAACGGGGTTCCCGTCTTTGTCCACAGGAACTTGTCCACTGAGGAAGATAAGCCCAGACGCCTTCACGGCATGAGCTATTAAATTAAGACAAAGGTTAGGCGATTGGATTTGGGGGACAATAACATAACACGCACAGTAAAGGGGTTTCTGGGGCCGGTCCTGACTATTGATCTTTTGAAGTGAAGCCATGGCACGGATGGTCCGTCGAACGCAGTGAGTAGCTGATGTGCTAGTAATTTGTTATGCAGACCTTGAATGTCCACCTTATTTATTTCAAACGTCCCTTCAGACACATGTGACCGGTTACCTTCGTCCTTGTGATGGCCATCGTGAATGATCAGCTGATCACACATCAACTGCGGAATCTATGGGTCTCCGTCTCGGCAAGACCAATACCATGAGGTCTAAAAGGTACCCAGATAAGCCCCACACTGAAATAGTAATAGACAGGAGTTAAACTGATATTTGTTGGGCAGATACCTCAGATATTGAAGCAATCTCACCCACGGACCCAGGAACTACATGACATCGTTTCTTTCCCGACGGAGACGTGAAACGTGCCAAGGAAGCTGAGGTAACCCTAGGAGCGGTTG
>JBBPOE010000448.1:0-23425 GCA_038091295.1 Tylopilus felleus | reverse complement strand
CCTCCCTGAGAAAACATTCTCACGTGACCTTCTCTGCGCGTTCCAGTTGGCGTTTGGCTTTTTGATTTTGCCCTTCCGCTACTGCGGGTCTACGAACGAACATGAGTCACGACTATCCGCCACTTGCACTCGATGACCTCGTCCATCTCATGTCCCCTTCTCCCGCCCCACAAACCCTCCTCGATGACTCCGACTTGCCACCTCACACCAAGAGCCCAATCCCCGAACCCCTCCCCGAGTCCGATATCGTCCAGATGCGCAGAAAGGTCATGGAGATGCGTCATATCGAAAAACCAGATGCTCAGCTCACACAGCGAGAAAAGGAGCTCGCAGACATGGTGCGCACACTTCGTTTATCTCTGCCTTCCCGTATATGACTACGACACTTTCCCGCAGGTACTAAGGCTTACTTCAGCGGTCTGGCCCGACCCGGACCAGCTCCTCAGACAGGCAGACACGATATCCTCATTGATTCAGCAGAGAGATCTACTACTACACCAAGCCGAGGAGCAACGTCTGCGATGGAACTCTGAGCAGGACGGTTGGGCTAGGATGGCAGAAGCTCTGCTCGCACAGCAGGCCAAAAATCGACTCAATTTGGACAGCGACGAGGTCGGTCGCCGTTCCCTTGCTTGCATCTCAGTCACTGGCCACTAGTGGTGACGTCTTCATTATGGCCGACCCTACCGGTTTACGAATTACTTCTAACATTTTCTACAGGATTTCGAACGGCTGCACGCCGTTGAAACAGACAACAAAGGCCTTCGCCAACGGGTGAATCCTCTCCCCTGACGGCACGTCATCATCCTTATACTTAATTGCAGCTTAACGAAACGCAATCCCGCTTACAAATGCTCGAATCCGAACTAACCCGGCTAAAACCACTACTGCTAATGCAGCCACTGATCTCACGTTCATCTTTACCACCTCCTACGCTGAATCCCAAGACTCAACATGCTCGGAGACGGAAGAGAGATGCAGCCGCCACAGAAGACGAAACTCACGGCTCCAGCGAGGATGAACCTCCAGGAGACCCCCTCGACACCCCATCACATGCCTCCCACTCTCAGGCAACTCCAAAACCCAAAAATCGTAAATCAGAAGCTCCCAGCAATGTTCATCCCATCACGAATCCACCCAAACGACGACCATTCCAAAAAGCCATCTCTCGCGGTCTCAGTGCCGATGCCAGAGTAGAACACCTCCTTTTAGCAGCCCGTAAGATCGGTAAGCACCGCGCCGGAATAACGTCCGGTATGGTGCAGCAATTGGAGGAGCGGGAGCGGGAACGTAGACGAGAAGATTCCGCAACGACTGCAGTTGCAAGCACACCCAAGACACCCAAACGTAACACGTCGCATACAGGATATCCACCCTCGGGTGGATATGTTTACTTCAGTGGCCAGATGCGACCTGGACCTGGGATGCAACCAGTTCCGATGTTCATCCCCGCCTATCCCCACCATCTCCTACAAACTCCCAGCTCGTCCACGACGGTCCCTTCTGCCACATCATCCGCACAACAGTCTGCACAGAAACCAAAGCAGGATGCGAAGACGAATAACCCACCAACCCCTCTCGACTCGCTATTAAGTGCCGCTCGCTCGATGATGCGCGAAGACATCGATGTCGAAATCGACGAAGACGAGGAAATAGACGTAGTCGGTGATTCACCTGGTGGCATGGCAAGTACACGGCATGCACAACCCAAGGAAACGCTTGGAAGCCCCATCCCAAAGCGGCGAAAGGTTGCAGCTCGTGCCGATAAACTGACCGCATTGCACGAATTCACGAGTCGAGCTACGGATAATGCATCTGGATCGTCTGCGAATGCAAGTGGGGCGACGAATGCAGGTCTTGGGAAGGTCAGGTCGGCATTGGATGTCTTGGCCGACCAAGCCGCGGCTTTCAGCACTCAAGAGCAGTCTACTACACCACTTCAGACGCAGACACAGACACAGGTGAAAGGCAAGGGAAAGGAGAGAGCCAATACACAGCCACAAGAACCTTCTAGTTCCACCTCAAAATCACGAGGGAGGACAGAGACGAGGCAAAAAGAACCCGAAGCGGGCACACCCTCTCCCTCACCTGCAGCAGCGACGTCCCGTGCTGGGACACCCCGGTCAGACAGGGGGGACACTTTGGCCGCTTCTGCAGATAGCGGACAGCCACAGGCTGGTGGGTCTGCCTCAGAAGTGCCGGTTGATCCAGGTGGAGGGACGAGTAGTGCTAGTACATCTCAGACTCTCGATTCGACATCGGTATCCAAAGATAATCAGGTCACAACAAACAACCATGAACAAAGTTTTGGATTGTCGGACGAGTTTCACCATGCGGATGCGACCCCAAAACAGGCTTCTCGCACCCAAGTTGTGCTAGGCGGGGATGCATCGGATGGCACACATGCGACTATTGTTCAACTGAATTTTCCTCAGCTCCCGGTTCCGTCGATCCCAGAGAACGAGTATCGTGAGGCGGAGACAGCGCCACCGGGTGGTCAGAATGACGGTAGTTCTGGCTCAGGAGTCACAGTATCTACTGCATCGGCAAAGAACAAGGAGCTTGTCAGGGTTGTAGAGCAAGACGTACCCACGCCCGCACCGCCAGCGAAGCGTCAGAGAAGTCCGTACGTCAAATGGAGTAAGGAAGAGGACGACCTACTCGCGCAGGTACGTCATCGTTCCGCCGTCGTGGTGCAGACAATGTTGACAAGGTATCTCACAGGCGGTTGCCAAGTATGGACAAAAGTGGGACTTGGTGCAA
The DNA here is from genome assembly GCA_038091295.1 of Tylopilus felleus. NCBI lineage: Eukaryota > Fungi > Basidiomycota > Agaricomycetes > Boletales > Boletaceae > Tylopilus > Tylopilus felleus. Next base: position 20,662 of record JBBPOE010000448.1, on the reverse strand, counting down.
AAGGCTTTGCCGTCAAGGGGGTACCACCAAGTGCGACAGCGATGGTTGCGCAAGCTGGGTAAGTCTCCGTTTCTGGTCTTGCGGTGTGACCTCCCTAGACGAGGAGATTTGTATATGTTGACCCTTACTGCGACAGGGGTATTTGACAGCAAACCTGATTTGTCGTCGTTTCAGACGGCTGCGACGACGTTCCCTTCGACGTCGCACGGGGACGGTGTTGAACCGAGGGGGAATCCTAAGTTGGGGTTAGCACCATTGAGCAGTGAGAAAGCGTTCTCAGGGTTGGTGGGAAGGTCGTCTTCACTACCTTCGTGACGGACGTGAGATTTATATGTATCATGTGCTTGATTTAGTTGGAGGTCGTGTAGGATGCTCTATTTGTAGAATTTCTAATTTTGACTCATGGGTCCATGGCCAGTACGTTTTGTATTACTATAGCTAATATTAGAGCGTGGCGCGGACACGTACGATATCACGAGGGCTTATATTCGGAGATCGAAGTTGATTTCAGAAATCCCAGCATATGGACGAGACACCTTAGGTACGAGTCGGAGGTATACTCGCTACGTGGCCTCCCTTGAGCCATACTCAGTGTTCACACTGTCACCACATGGCGTGCGACGGAAGTATGAAGCCACTCGACTGGCCTATTTACCCCATGCGCACGGCAGACCCAAGGCTCCGTATAAGCAGCAGCCTCGGGCATGGATTCTAAAGACACATCCCACTTTTGCTCTCTGTTCTGCACGACCAGCTATCATAGGCGACGATAACCACCGTCATTGCTCATAAATCTGTTAGTCCCAATGGCCAGGATGCTCGCCAAATATGCCACGCTCCTTGCAGCCAGTGTGTCGATGAACATAAATTTAACCGCCCCACCTTTGGGATTCCCGCAAGCACTACAGCAGTCGTGGGCGGGGTATTCACCTTGGTTCCCCGCTGCGATCTACGTCCCACCGCCAGCAGGATGCGAAGTCGTCCAGGTACGTTCGTATGTCGACCTGAGTGTGGGTCGACGACTGATTGAACGTTTTGTTCGTTAACCTGTTTCGACAGGTCAATCTTGTAAGGCTTCACTTGCATCCTATCCTATTTCAAGATCTGACTCGCGAGTGGGGACCTTGAAAAAAAAATAGTTACAACGTCATGGCGCTCGATACCCCACAGAGGGTCCTAGAGAGGCTATCCAAAAGAGCGTGATGAAGTTGAAGCAGGCAAAGGAGTTCAATAACCCCAACCTTACATTTGTCAGCCAGTACGAGTACACCCTCGGGACCGATGATCTGGTCCCGTTCGGGGCGGCGCAGTACGTTTTATCTCCCCTCCTGTCGCTCTTCGGGGATTTTGTATTCTGTGTTCATCTTCATGCCCATACTCATATTTTGTTTTTACTCGGCCGTTTCAAGGTCGTATGACGCAGGGCAGGAACATTTCGTGCGATACGCAGGTCTCGTTAACCCGTTAACCAAGATATACTCCCGTTCGTCCGAGCTTCGGAAAGTGAGCGTGTAATCGATTCAGCATGGAACTGGACTGCTGGTGAGAAATGACCAGGTCTGTATGTACCTTCGAGGTGTTTCTGACACGAAGGCATGCAGGTTTTGCGCACGCGAGCAACCAGGAATACGTGCCCACGTTATCTGTGATTATTTCTGAGTCGGTCAGTCTCGCGCAAGCGATTCCTTTCTCTGTTCAACTTATCTCACTTGCCGCCAGACAAACGACACACTGGATGATAACATGTGCCCACAAGCTGGCAGTTCCAGCGACGAGACCACAGCATGGGCCGACGCGTTCACACCTCCGATCGCCAATCACATTAACGCTGCAGCCCCAGGTGCAAACTTGACAACGACCGACATAACCAACTTAATGTCACTCTGCCCATTTGACACGGTAGCACACGAGGCACCTAGCCCATGGTGCGATCTATTCACAACCGGAGAGTGGGCGTCATACGAATATTACGGCAATCTCGGTTATTACTATGGGAATGGGTCGGTGTTCTTTGTCGTGCCAACACGGTCCCAACTAAACTTTTTATGTTCCCTAGATACGGACAAAAGCTTGGTCGCGTTCAAGGTGTTGGGTGTGTCAACGAGTTGCTCGCCCGGTTGACTGGCCAACCCGTCCAAGACGAGACACAGACCAACCATACGCTCGACGATTCTCCCATCACCTTTCCCCTTGACCGCACCTTTTACGCCGACTTTACACACGACGACGAAATGATCTCGATCTACGGCGCACTCGGGCTCTTCGTGCAGCCTGACGACCTCGACCCGACACAGCCGGACGAAGGGCGCACCTGGGTAGCTTCAAAAATGGTGCCATTCTCAGGGAGGATGATAACGGAGAAGCTGTCATGCAACGGGACTGAGACTGGAAATCCAGGCGAGTACGTGCGGGTGTTTGTCAACGATGCGATACAGCCGCTCGCATTTTGTGGTGCGCGCGGGGACGGCCTGTGTACGCTTGCGAATTTTGTGGAAAGTCAGTCTTATGCGCGGAACAATGGGGAAGGGGACTGGGCGCTGTACTTTGTGGGGGAGGAGGCATGAAAGGAAGGCCGTCGTTTGTCTCGATTGTACTTTTGTTTCCCTGGTCGGATGAAGTACTTTTCGATGGAATGGAATTGTCGAAAGTGTTCAAGGCGGTGCCACTTGGTGCACACAACAAGCTGACATTGATCGGGGATAAAAGACACCACGCCTCGATAATTCGAACGCAGGACGGCCAATGATCGAACTCGTCAAACTGTGAAGCTATTACTATGTAGTTCAAAATTGGTAAATAGACAGTACATATCCAGATGGGTTAGCGTGAGGAGTTAGAGAGGATTGGGGAGTGGTGCTAATGCGTGTCGATGATACATGCACAAAAAAGTTCGCGTCCATTATCGCTACAAGATGAACCAACAAAGAATAACCAACGGAAAATGTGAGATCTGGCTTGATACATATGCCAAATTTACCGCTCGGGGAGTAACATCAATTCTGCGCCTGTCTTGTCCGGTGATCCTGGGAGGGGAGCTCCGTCAGGATCAAACTCGGGATCTGGTTGAAGGCGCGTGCTTTGTTCAAGCCCGTTACGGTCCTCGTCAGTCATGGGGAGGGGTGATGCAGAGGAAAGTCGGTCGAGGAAGCTGATGTCGAAGGCATTATCGATGGTGTAAAAACTCTCCTCCCGCGAAGAGGATAGAGGGGTGGAAATTCGCGGAGTTGGCGATGGCGCCGCGCGTGTAACGTTGGAAGCGAAGAAGGTATAGATGTAGGAAGGCGATGTGCTCGAGTTTGCGGTGGGTGTACGGCCGTGCCAGTATCGCGGTCCTTGGGGGCATATGGGCACCTGCGAGACATGGTGAAGGGAAAACAGACCGTCTGCAGCGGTTTGGCAAGGTTTATATCGGGTCCCAAGGGTGTTGCCGCTGTACAAGTGTGAGCGCCGGATAGAAAAAGGAATGGGTGTGCTTACCATATCGCACAACCAACACCTTCTCGAACACACCCACACGCACTGCGGATCATCCTGACCACTGTGCGTCGCTCGAAGTATGACGCGTCCATCGGTACGACAGCGGAAGTCGCTTCATCTTTCCCAACCCACACACTAGATCCGTCTCGACGTAAAGCACGCAAGTGGATCACCGCACCACACCCATTCGTCGACCGTAAAGGAATGTCATGTCGACGGGAACGGCCATCCGATGGTGTCGGGGGATAAGATGGGAGTGGCGAACGCGTGTAGACCGACGGTTGTTGTACGAACGACGACGAATTTTCCTCTCCGCCACAATAGAGCGTGTATCCGTATGTCTCTGGCCCAGAAACGACGGATCTCCCCTGTGGACGAGGCGAGGATGTGTCGTAACCCTGTTCCCAAGCTTGTGTCGATTCGTCATCGTCGCTCGGTGGCTCGATCCATGAGGGGGTTCTGGCGACGACGACTGTTGGAGGTGTCACTCGACCGCCTTCGTTGCGCTGAGCGCTCAATAAATTGTGATCAAGCCTCACTGCACCTCTTCTCCGCAGTCTGGAAGCTTCGCCTGTGCGCACGAGATCTGAGAGGACGATGGAATCGTCTGCGTCTGTGGGCTCTATTTGGTCTGGATATAGCGGCTGAAGGGGCGGAGAGTCGCTTCTGTAGCGCATGGGCATCCTGAGCGTCGATGATGAGATGGTCGTGCGCAAAGGCAGCAAGTCCATCCATCATTTGATTAGGTAAGTGGCGCAATTATGTCATTGAAACTTGGTAAGACAATCTCATTCTTTCACTGGTACAGTCGACTTTTTCATAATGTATATGGTAGTAGTGTATAAATCTCATAATGTATGGACTTTGAGTGGCTCCCGTCATGGGATGCGGGAGAATATACATTATACGGTCAATTTCATAATGTATGGGTTGGACGGATGGAATATACATTATGAGACTGCCAGTGCATTTTGCGGGCCTGGCACTGACTCGGCAGAAGCTTAATTGGACCCGTAAGCGAGGAATGGAGTGATCAGGCCCCAGACACAGCTGTGTAGAATGGAAATTTGCTACTCCTCCCACCATGGCAATCATTCCAAAGCGTCAGCCACGCCTGAAGCCTCTTCCATACAAACGGAAGCCCAAGGAAGCACAGGGTCCGGGTCCAAGTCCTGCCAGCAGTGCAAAATTTCTGGAAAAAAAGCAATGTCAAAATCTCACCACATACGACTGGCTAACGGTCTTTGCTTACATTGACAAGCACCCAGATGAAACACAGACAGATGTGGTCAATTTCTTCCGAACTCGAGCTGAAGGCGCACTTGAGTTTTACACAGGCAACTCTCTCACGGAGGTTAAAGGAGCGAGAAGAAATTGAAAGCCGTGCACAGCTGAATCCAACTGCACTGTCAAGCAAGTGACCACAAATTGTTACGCGACCAAATGTCGAAGAAGCCCTTCTCTTGTGGTTCCGGAGCATGGAGCTCAAAGGTGAAATCGTAAATGGCCCAATGTTCCGTGAGAAACATTGCCGGCTTGAAGAGTCTCGGATGCCGAGCGACTGAAGGGCAATGGCTGGATTACCCCATTTTGCAAAGCGTACATCGAGGAGTATCGACAGCACGGAGAGGCAGGATCCAGGATCAGTGGACCATGTGGCAGTGTCAGCAGAGCGAGAACGGTTGGCAAAAATTGTCAACATTTCCAACGAAGGATAGATTCAACTTTGATGAAATGAGCCTTTTTGCGATGTAAGAAACATATTGATTCATTAGGGAAAAAAAACTCATCTGTTAATCCAGGGCACCACCTGATCGTGGACTTGCAACAAAACAAATGAAGGGAAAGAAAAAAGAGAAATTTCGTTTGACACTTGGATTTGCAGTGAATGCTGACGGAAGCGAGAAGCTTCCGCCATTTTTCATTAGAAGCCACGCTGCTTCAGCAGCAAGACTCCGCAGAGTGCAGGCTTTAACTACCGTAGCAACAAGAAAGCTTGGATGACGGGCGAGTTGTTTGAAGAGTAAGGATCTCACAACCCTCTTACGTTCAAGTTGGATTTGACCGTGACGTGTGAAATGCACAGATGGATCAAGGCACTTGATGTCAAGATGGGCGTCGAACGACAATATATTTGCCTTCTTCTTGACAATTTCTCAGGTCACAAGATCTCATTCACTCCCCGAAACATTCAAATCATCTTTTTTGAACCAAATCTCACCTCATTTGTCCAACCCCTTGACGCCAGCGTTATTCGATGCTTCAAAGCTCATTACCATCGCCAATTTTGTCGCCGTTCGATTGAACTTGATGAAGCTGGCAACAGCAACATCTGGAAGATCACTCTCCGTGAGGCGATGATGATGGCAACCCAAGCTTGGACCGCGGTCACGTCCACAACCATCCAGCATTGCTGGAATCACACCGGGATTCAAGCAGCCACTGCCTCGTCATCACACCCAGCTCATGGCAATCCCGGTGCATGGGCCATCATTCGCGAATTTGCGGCAAGCGAAATGGCACTCCCACTTGCGGAGACCAGATTACAACAGCATCTCGGTGGTCGCTATGTCGCATCCAACTGGGAATCTGCCCTCAAGGCTGTTATGGATGCAGAAGGTGACGCTGCACAAGCCAGTGCAGCCGTCGAAAAGCTTGCATCCGCGGCATGTCAGCGGTCGGGTCTCGTGCTCAAACTCTCTCTTCCAAAGCCTCCCCAGCTCGAAGTGCTTGAACAAGATCTGACAAACTGTGTCAAAATTCTCAAGGACAAAAACCGCATTTTTGGCACCCTCCCTTCCGTCGATGAGCTCATTGATCCTGTCGAGGAGCGGGAAAATCTTGATACCGAGGTGGAGTTGTTTGAGGATGATGCTGCAATCATTGCCGAAGTTCGTCGACGAGAGGAAGTTCGAAATGGAGATGCTATGGAGGTCGATTCGGACAATGAAGACGATTGTTGCGGTGGCAAGGTGGCAGCGATGGCGACATCCGAGCTGATCGCGCTGGCTGAGAAGCTTGAAAGCTTGAGGCCGGGTATGTGTCACGAGTAGGTGTGGATTCCTCACCTGACTTTCTTCACCATCTTCGTGTGTTTCGGGCCGAGCTTCGTCGCGATCAGATGAGAAATGCGAAGCAGTCGACATTGGCTAGTCACGGTTTTGTCAAAGCTACATGATTACTTCGTCTGCGTAATACTTTACTACATCACCGTGGGAAAACTTTGCTATTGTATATATCTCAAAACGTATTGGGATTGAGTGGCTCCCGACAGTATACGTTATGAGAAAGTCGACTGTAGAGGAGAAAATCATCACTTGAAGATCGAAACTTGGTAAGACAATCTCATTCTTTCACTGGTAGAGGAGAAAATCATCACTTGAAGATCGATCGCATTGGCACATATGCCTTGTAGTTTCCGGTTGCTCGAGACTCATAGTCATCCTGTGTCGAATCTGACTCGAGTGGAGTCCGGGTAATGTGACTCAGTTTCATGTACAGCCACGATGTCAGCGATGATAAGGGGCCCGCGGCTGTATCGACCAGCAAGTGGCACTCCCCTCGTACCATCACCAGTCAATCCCCAAAATTCCCCTCAGACTCACAACCACCATGTCGACTATGGCCGTTGACACCCAGAACCCTTGTGCCGCCCAAACCTCCCAGACCGTGACTCTCCCTCCTATTCCCGAGCTTTTCGACCCCAATTTCCTCGACATTCTGATCCCTGCTGCCGAGGATGTTCCAATGCGCGAGGGAGAAGCTACAAAGGTCGCTTCCAACACTATGATGGACGCATTGCGGTCCACCGCCCACCATAAGTTCACAGCCAACTGCGCCCCTGCGTTCAGCTCTACACTTGTGTCTACCCTCGATGCGTATGTGGGTCTCCGCACCGGCATTACTGGAGAGAAAGTCGATCGGCATCTGGACAACGCATGGGCAGAGGACCCAGATCTTACCCTTCGGGTCATATGGAGCACGAGGAGTATTCACGACGGTAAGGGAGAGAAAGAACTTTTCTATCGGTAAGTTTCTTCACACCTTTCATCGCCCGGTACTAACACCGTTATTCCAGGGCCTTCGGATGGCTCTTCGAAAATCATCCTCGTACGGCAATCACGAACCTGCACTACTTGGTAGACCCTGTGTGTTTAACATCCGGAAAGGATAAGGAGAAGTACAAGAAGCAGGGCGGGTCGCATGGTAACTGGAAGGACCTGCTCGATATCTTGGCCTTGGCCACTCTTGGCGAACTGCGCCCAAGATTGCGCCTCCACCCACGCTCGAATTTCTTGCACAACTACAACAATGGCAAGTCCCGACCCGCCTTCAAGAACAACCAGGAGCAAGAGGAATGGTCGCGCGCTCAGCGCGTCGAACGATCCCGTCGCGCCCATAAACTTCTCACGCAAAAGCTACTCGACAAGCGTTACCGTGCGCTCTACATAGCGGTTGGCAGGCTGTTTGCGGGTCAATTGGTCCAAGATGCTAGTGTCATGGGCAAGATCGACGTCTTGCCTTCCGATGCAGATAAGGAAGACAAGATGGCACTGATGCATGCTCTCACACTCGTTTCGAAGTGGGCGCCGACGCCAGGTGGTTCTCATGACCGTGTCACCAACATATCATCCGCTATCTGTCTGCTTCTCCATAAGGCACAATTATCTCTTCCGATCACCCCCAAAGTCTCGTTGTCTATCACGACGGGTTTGCCAGCGTCGGATATGCACCTACTCCGTTACGTCTATCACAAGCATATTCTCACTCGCGGAAGACGTTACACTTGCGTACCAGAACCTCTCATGTCGTCAAATTGTTGGTCCGACATCACCTACTCCAGAGTTGCGTCCATCTGCATGAAAAATAACAAGGAGAAGTTTTTCATGCGCGACGAGGAGAGGTTCTTGAATTACCTCCAAGACGTTGAATCGGGAAAAAAGCGGATCAGTGGGGCGACACTCCTTCCTCACACTCTTGCCATGGAGGCTGCGCAAATATATCGTCAGCAAACTCCGGCGCATGTAGACACCAAACGTTCACTAGTCAACGCTCTGCATGAGCGACAGTGTCGGCTTGCAGAAGCTCAGATGAGGGTTGTCGATGCGCAGTGGGCTACGCTCGTGACCCGCCTTCGGGAATCGGGTCAGCTGGATAACTCCATTGCGGTCTGCGACGTTTCTGGATCTATGGGATCTATTAGCTACACTTCGACAACAGGTAAATCCCCGTTCGACGTCATCCCGATCTGGCCTGCTATTTCCCTGTCACTCCTTGTGGCACGGCTAGCGAAGCCTCCTTTCAACGATTCGTTCATCACCTTCTCCAGATCACCCGAGTTCGTCACTATCGACCCTGAATCCAGGCGCGTCCCTCTCGGTTCAATAATTGATGGCATGAGCCATGCAAAGTGGGGGGCGAACACCGATTTCAATGCTGTCTTCCTCAAGCTCATCCTTCCCCTTGCCGTTAAGCACAACGTCCCCAAGGATCAGATGATCAAGCGGATATTCGTCTTCAGTGACATGCAGTTCGACGCAAACAACACGCCCGTTCCAGCTTGGATTCAGGGGCTCGGTGGTTGGGTTCGAGCGTCACCCTCGGCTCCAGACGCAGCAACAGAGTGGAAAACAAACCACGAGGTGATTGCCGAAGCGTATTTCAAGGCCGGGTATGACGTACCAGAGCTGGTGTATTGGGACTTGTCCAACCCGCGGGACGGGTATGATATGACTGCACCGGTCACGGGCGAGAGGCAAGGGGTCGCTTTACTCAGCGGGTACTCTCCGTCGTTGCTCAAGGTCTTCATGGACATCGACGAAGAGGAGGAGTGGGAGGTCCTCGATAAGGAGGGTCAGCCCGAAAAACTGTCGTTGACGCCAGAGGAGTTGATGAAAAAGGCGTTGGGAAGGAAGAGCTACGAGGGGTTGGTTGTGGTCGATTAAAATGCGAGGTATGCTCATGATGGACTTGCTATATGATATGGCGTTGTATACTGCTGTTATCCGTGTATCTGTCAGTGAACAACTAGTATGCCTCTCGAGACGAGTTTTCCGTTTGAAAGGGATTGTCGGGAAGTGCCTGAGGGTACTTTGGTAGGTCCATGGCGAGCAGAGCGGCGAACACAATCAGTGGATGGTCGAAACAAGACCGAGAGGTCGAGGTCGGTCGAAGCTTCAATTGCTGTTTACACAATGAACTCGCGTGAATTCGACCCTGGCCAGTTGCGCTGTCTGATTTGCTCGTCCCACCAGCTGCTCTTCCGCTTCACACGTACTGCCCGCCCTATCTCCACTGCGTTGGATTCGCACTTGCGTTTGGCGTTGCGACCTGGGTGTTTTCCGCTGAGGACGCGCGGAAGTGGACTGGAACCGCATGTCTCTCTGGTTATGAATCGTGTTCGTAGACTGACGGGTATTCATAACTACATCATTCCCACTTTTCGTGGTTGCCATCGTCGTCTTGCTTGTTCTGAGGCGCTGTACTAGGTTAATTCGACATCTGACCCTCTGAATCTGCGACACGCGCAAGTACAACATGGTCGCTTATCTACCTCACCTTTCACATGCGCATGTCTCGCCATCCCATTCCGCTGGCGTTGACCACAGGGGCAATGGCGTGTGCCGCGCTATATGGGGCAGAGTATTTCCTATACCAGAGGCGAGTCTCATATCCAGAACGGAGAGGCTTGTTTCCCGAATTAACCGTATTCAAGTTGTTGAAAGCGGTGCGTAGGGGTAGGACGCTCAGGAAAGATTCTGCCTTAAAGACGTGTCCAACCGAGTCGAACGACGGGCGGGGATCAAGACTACTTATTAACGGATATCGCAACTGCACCGTTGAAGTGCAGCGTTCTTGGGTGGACAGTCGTGACGTTGGCGCGGTGACGGGAATCCGCGAATTGCTTTTCTCCGGGAGAAGCTGGTGCATAGATACCTCGAGAACGATCAGCGAGAGTACTCGCGATTCGGACTCGTGAACATACCAGCAGAGTTTCGGCAGCTTGGTGATCCTCGCTCAGGACACGGATGGGACAAGGTGAATTCACATCCGAGCGTATAGGAACAATTGGAACAACACGATACGTACCGCCGCCTCCGTCCAAGGTTAGAGTCAAACCTTCCGGCTCTTTCAGTGTCACCGAAAAGGTCGGTATGTCCGACTCTCTGCGGTTACAACAGAGCAGAATGTTCGGGGACATGCGCAGGATTTTGTCCGTTCGCGTTAGGATTGTCGTCGCGTCCCTGTGCGCTTTGTCTGGCATCGAACTCGGAGCTTGTTCGTCCCGCGTTCAGTTGTGAAAGGAAGAATTGTTTCTGGGCGCTCGCGCCCGTGGCAAAACAAATCCGTTCCTGGAAGGAGTGTTGTTTCTATTCATTATGCCCGAATTAGTATCAGTGAATTACAAAGAAATCAAGTCGAATTTTCGATCCCACCGTGAAATGAGGGTTGGTTCCACTCTAACACGCGCAGGGAGTAATCTACAAGGATTTTGAACCGCCAAGAACAAGAACAAGACTTGAACAACATCTGGAATTAAGTAAGGAGCATTCCATGTTTAGGCACCTGACCCAGCGGAACGCCACCACCTAACAAGACCATCTTGCCCCCCGCTGACGAATGCACCTGCGGAGCCTGTGGGTGCAGGCTTAGGGCGCCACGCCACACTCCAAACTTCGCCTAACTCTTGGGTGGTGGACACGGACGCACGTGCGGCAAGGTCCCATACTTTGATGTTTTTGTCGGCAGAGCTATAGGGAAATGTAAGAGACAACGTCGTGTCGGGGAAGGAGGGTACGCACCCAGAGACAGCAAGACGACCCTCGGGAGAGATGTCCGCACTCAGGACCCAGGATGTGTGTCCGGTGAGTGTCGCGACGGCACCAGATCCTGGCTTTCCAGAAGCTGTCGAACGGACGTCGTGTAAGATGAGCCGCTTATCGTCTGACGCTGTGAGCAGTAACTGCGAGATATATCAGCTGAATCAACATCGAACCAGAGAATCGAATAAGGCTGACTTGTCCATCACAGGACCACGCAAGCGAGCGGACAGCCATGGCATGTGAATTGTAGGTGGTAGCCAGGGAACCGGATTCGAGATCAAAGATGAACACCTGGCCAGAATCGGACGAAAGTGCTATCCGTTTGCCGTCTGGGCTCTGTGATTTCGTTTGACGATAGTGAGCGAGCGATCACGAGGGGCATCTATCTACGTCATAACATGCATAGCTTAATACGTACATGTTTGCACGCCATGCCGTGCTTGCTTCGCCCACTCGACAAGACGGCCTGACGAACCCCGAACGAGTCGGGAGATGCAGAGTATATGTTGATATTCCCGGAGCCGCTGGTGCCGGCATAAGTCCCGCCCTTCGGGTTGAGCGAAACCGCCCATGCTTGTGAGATTCGATGGATGAGACGTTGAACATCGTCCTAAACGAGTACTTACAAGGTTCTGCGCCATCCACTGAGCGGTCATAGCTCTCATGCCGACCGACGATAGTATCGGAGGTGAGATCCCACAAACATGTCGTGCCGTCCAGACCATTATACAGTACCGAGTGGCCGTCGGGAGAAACAGAAAGGGAAACGATTGCAAGGTTGTGCGGTGGGCGCGCAAGGGAGACTTGACCGGAGGTGGAGTCCCATTGTTTGATGGTGCCATCCGCAGAGGCGGAAAGGACTGCGTCTGTCGCTGTCCAAGCGATGTCCCATATTTCGTCGCTCTGGGCTGTGTAGAGTTCAATGTATTGGAGGGGAATCGATCAAACCGAGCAGGGTCAAGGGACGCGTACGTTCTTTGCAAACGAGGGCGTTGACAAAGGCGAGACTCTAATGGTGAGCGAATTCGCGAGCTTGTTGGGTTGTATATTGCAAGGACGTACGAACCATGTCAGATCGTTCTAGTGTACTAGAGGTATATGTTCTATGTGCTTGCTTGCTTGCATATAGATCTTCACTGATCGCAATATGCCGAGCGGAGATTTAAATGAGCGATAACTTTGTTTGATTGGCGAACTCTAATTCCAACACATCAACGAGAGCGGACGAAGACATCGCACATAACCCTCCTCAAAAAAAGCAAGATGTCTGACGCTGGAGATGAAATTCAAGTTGACGCCCCGGCTACTGAGGTCGAAGTCTCTTCTGAGGCGCCAAAGGGTAAAATGTCCGTCGAGGACGCACTTCAGGTGTGTCTCACTCCTTGCCATGCTCCCATTCAGCTCATCCTCTCTGCAGCAAGTTCTGAAGAACGCGCTCGTGCACGATGGTCTCGCACGTGGTCTTCGCGAGTGTGCCAAGGCCCTGGACAAGCGCCAGGCTCACCTTTGCGTGCTCGTCGAGACCTGCACCGAAGCCGAGTACATCAAGCTCATCGAGGCCCTCTGTGCCGAGCACAAGATTAACCTAATCAAGGTTGGAGATGGAAAGGTGCTCGGCACCTGGGCTGGCCTGTGCAAGATTGACAAGGAAGGTAACCCACGCAAGGTCGTTGGGTGCTCGTGTGTCGTCGTCAAGGACTATGGTGTCGAGAGCGAGGGGCTCCACGTCCTCCTGGACTACTTCAAAAACCGCTGATAGGTGAGTTGGGAGATCAACATTTATATACGGGATGACAATGCAGACTCCCTCGACGGAGGCTCTGTCCGATGAGGATATCAGTCTATCCGGAATCACATATCTTTGTCTGACCTTGTTCGTGTCGTGTACGAGCGGACTTGGCTAATCTGATTTTTAATTATTGTAGATGTATGACCTAGTGATGTTTGTATGATGACCGAATCGATATCCTTAGCTTTCACACGCAATTTCAGCGTGATGTGTGTGATTCGTTGGGGCAAACTAGTGTAGTATTATCCCCAAGATCATGATCGGTAGTAGTAGTGCTCTGTTATTGCCGCCACCGGGTCCATTCTTAAGTCTTGGGTTTCCTGCATTGATCCGAGCCCCTGCAACGTCCCCTCAGCGTCGACACAGCTGCAACGCCTCTTCATGCTACCCACTGAGAACGGCAACGGACTCGCGAAACAGACAAGCCCTGACAATGAACGAAAAACACCCTCGTCGAGGGTTCCGTCTTATATCCGGATCACTCCGCACCACGCAGTCGCTTCTTTCGAAAACCTGGTCGCCCTTGCAAACCACCAAGAACGACTTAGGGAAGCCCGCAAGATAATCTGGCGTGACAGAGGCGAACCAGCTGTCGAACTCGCAGACGTTTGGGAGTGTATCGAGCATGCCGGGCGAGGCGGCCTTCGTGCGCGGCGTCACCAACCGCTTTCCTCGTTCTGACTCGTTTTCTCAGGAGCTGGCGCTATCGCATTTGCTATCCGAGCTGGCCTCAACCTTGTTCTAGCGACGCTCCGGTTTGGAAAGTTATCAAAGTGAGCGTTCATGTCTGCTGTGACGTATTCGCTCCCGTTCACACCATTCATTTTCACATGTCTAGGCAGACCCGGCTTGCGTTGATCCGTCATGCTATCTTTGGGAAGGATTCATTTAGGTTTGCTGCCATGTTGGGTGTGTCACTCCTCTTTCTCTTCGTGTCGAATGATATCATGAACGTGTTCCCCCGTTAGGTTCTTTTGTTGCGCTATACAAGGCGATCCTTAATGTGCTTCCCATCGTCCTCCCCGTTACAACATCAAGTCCTCTCTCCTCCCCATTTGAAGAAGACGAAGAAGAGAGACCCGGCTTCGTGACTCCCCTCGAAGTCCCGCTATCCGAGCGACAGCCGCGGCTGTCTCTGTCTGCACAAGCGCACCAACAGTGGGTGCTCAAGAAGACTCGCAGATGGCATGCAGTGGTCGCTGGTGCTATTGCCGGGGGCGTCGCAATCATGTTTGAGAAACGGTCGCGCAGGCTTCTCATTGCACAACAGTTGTTCGTTCGGTTCGTTTTCCTCTTTGACAGTGATTCGTTTGCTGAGCATTTTGCAGTGGACTGCAGGGGTCATATAACGCGTTCGCGTCGAAACGAGGGATCCATATCCCACATGGCGATTTGCTCTTATTCTCTCTATGGTACGCTTCATCTCTAGGTCACCAGAATGTATATAGTAATCTGCTCCCAGCTGCGTTCAGATCGTGTATGCGCTCTTTTCTCGACCAGAGACACTTCCAAGGTCATATACCACCTGGTAGGTTAATAAGCGGCGCAAGCAATGTCACGCTGACTGCTTCTCAGGCTCTCCAAGGCATCTGGTGCACCCATTACAGCCATAGAAATGGTGAGGGATATAAATCGCACAGGGACGTTTGACGTCGACGACTTTGATAAAATTCTCGCGCGAGAGGTTGGTTCATTCTCTCCTTGAGTGTGAGCAGCCCTAACACCATATTTAGGACCTCGTTCCTGCCAATCGAGCGGCTATATTAGCAAGAAAAGCACTTGCAGCTGCTACACCACCCGACTTTGGCCCACCATACCCTCCTTGCGGGGCTGTTCACCCATGGGTCGAATCTTGCATGGCGGTCCCCATTCCACGTCTGTGGACCGTATTTCAATGGGGGTTCCCCATATACGGGGCTTTGCATCTCATACCGATGATGTTGTTCAAGCGCAACGCGTTCCTTTCCAATCCCCTGAGAATGCTGCGGAAGGCGACCTGGGGTACGATCCGGAGCTCAGCATTCCTGGCGGCGTTTGTCGCTTCATACCAAGGTGAGTATTCCTCGTAAATGTATACAGGTTGTGTAACTTATGCCGGTTTTAGCTTGGTTCTGCTTCAAGCATTACATGCATGCCCTACTATCGTCCCAGACAAAGGTCAAGATACCACCGATCGTGCTTGCGTTCTTCGGCTCTAAGTACTCCTACGGGTTGGGCGGGCTACTCGGTGCGTTGTCGCTTCTAATAGAGGAGAAGAGACGGCGGGGAGAGTTGGCGATGTATGTTTTGCCCAAGGGACTGGAGAGTGCGTGGTTAACCGCCCGAGGGAAAGGATGGGTATTCAAGACGGGGGAGTTTGGGGAGATGATTGTAAGTCCTAATCGGCGATCTCCTTTTGTGTGAATGCTGACAAAAGCTAGCTAACGGCGATTGGAATGGGTATGGTGATGGTAAGTTTCATTCGATTCAAAAGGGCGTAGTGTGGCAATGCTGATGTGACGGACATGTCTTATCTCTAGAGTACATACCAGGTATGAAAACCATCAAAGCAGTGTCCCACGTATACTGACGTTTGGGCTCAGAACGAACCGCAACATCTCTCCGGCTTAGTCAGGCGCATATTGTACCAATTCATAGGGCCTAACTAAGGCTCTCGATCCAATGTAGAGGTCAAAGCATGCTTTGATTGCCATGACGCTGTCTCGTGGCATTTGTCCGGCTGTAATTTGATTAATCCGGACGCGCGGTGACTGGACGGTGATCACTGACAGGAAGCACATGTCCCATCATGACGCTCGCTCACATCTGCTCTCCCATTGAATCACCCGGTCTGATTACGAGGTACTTAACGCTCTACTGGTAAGCATGCATCCCAGTAGGCTCTCTGTGACACATACTTCCATCGCGGCCGTGTATCTGCTGGTGTCTTGAGAATCTGTGACAGCCGGAGACGGAAATGAATCGGTGAAGGGGAGAGCCGCTACGCACGTTTGAGCTCTGGGAACCCGATGTCGCGGGGGATAAAAGCGGGAACGAGGCTTTCGCTTATCTATTCCAACCATGTCGTTTGCATTCTTCGAGACACGTTCGCAGGCGTCCACAGCTGAGGACCAGGTGGTGCCAAGTCGACCACAGGTAATGTCTCCCTCGTCTTTTTCTCCACGTGACGAAATGGCCGTATGGCTCGTGGGTGGATGGGATGAGTTATGCAGTCAAACTAATTGTCGTGAGTAGATCGAGAGCGAGATCGCGAAGCTGAAGGAAGATTCCGCGAGAGATGTAGAGAGGCAGCTGGCGGAGCAGCGGTTGGCTACAAAGGAGTACAAGGTGGAAGAGGTATGTTCTTGACTCGAATTGACCGTCTTGACGTTGACGGTTTTTCGTGCACATGGGGGACGTTAGGACGTGACGAAGGCTGCGGAAGGTGTGGAGGAAGGATTTGCGCCGGTGTGGAGAGCCGCGAAGCAGGTACGCGTTTACATGGTATGCGGATGGGAATCCGTACTGACCGCTGTGGCACGGGAAGAAGGCGGAGACAATTGTCAAGGACGCTGACGTGGATGTGAAGAGCACAATACCTCGGGGCCGCGTAGAGACTGTCCAGGTAAGTAATTTTGATTCGTGTGACTGCGTTATCGTTTCTAAGTGCTATTGTGGAAGGGAGAGTAAAGAAGGTGGAGCGGAAGATCTAGGGATGGGAGGTGCACGGAGAGTAGCGGCGGGCCGATGGGCTGTGCTGTGTGGTTGCTGGCCTTGCTAGCGAGGCCGCTAAAGTAATTAGATGTTGCAAGTACGACCCTCCTACGCATCCTTCCGGTCGCTTGCTTGTATGTTTAAAGTCGAAAAATTCCTCGGGCTTTGCACGATTTCACCCTCTGAGACTCCATGACCATCATGTTAGACTTTGTTAGTTACTGTCATTTTACTGATCGTCACCCCCGCAACACACTGCAGAGACATCCTTGATGCTAACTGCTGATGGTTGATATTTTTGTAGCTTGTCCGTTGAATGACAGAAGCGTTAGTGAGATCAGTTTCGACTTCTTATATGTGTCCCCCTTCACTCCACCATCTGAATCAAACTACATATATCGACCGGCCCGACATTCGGTAGCACTGCCACCGTCCACTTCGGGAGCCAGACTAGCCAAGGATGGGATGTACAGTTTTCTCAATCATAGCCACTTAGAAACCGCCGCGCCTGCCGTGTCAACGGAGAGGCTCCTCGATGGGCTTTCAGGTCGGTGATCACACCTCAATTTGATGCATATCTAACGATATGACGAGAAGGACACAGCCTTTAAGAACGAAGCTATGTCATAGTGATATGGATCCTACTTTCATCTCCGAGTCGGCCATCACCGGTGCACCGGTCATCACCGTCCAATCACAATGATGGATGAATGACGATACCGTAACAATGTGCGGCGCTGTCAACCAGTGCACTGGTATGGACCGGTGTTTTCGGGACTAGTGTACATGCTTATATGTAGAATAGTATACTTTGATCCCACGTCTTGCCCCTCCATCTCATAAAGCGTCGTCCATCGAGACTTCAATTATTCCTGATTTCTGATTCCGCAATTAGCCTTGGGGCCCAACCTTCACCCGTATGGCTCGTTCCACGTCTGGTAACTCTCTCGCTGGGCCACCTATTTATGTCGTCGGTACACAACGCGCACAGCGGCCTCTCGTTTCACCAGATCATGTGAAAGGACATATCCGCCTCCTCAGGGCGTTCTACAACCTCAGGATAACCGTCGATGACTGTAAAGACCGGCGGATACCCGGGTATGTGAAGGATATGGACAAAGGCGCCCGTTGGCGTTGGTTCGTGCACCTCGCTGTCGAGAGGTATGTCCTTCCTTCCTCATCCCTATTCCTCGCCACCTCTGACCCGCTGTTTACTGACTCGAATGTGGCTCGTTAAACGTCAAGGTTTGAGCAGTGGGTCAAGTCCCTGCAATTCGTCCCACTGGAAAAGTTTGTCACCGGACATATTCCTCCCGTGGATGTCTGGATGGTTTGGCACGCCTACATGCTTAGCCCTTGGTAATTACTCGCGACACTTTCGCTTCCCGACGCAGAGACTTAGTTGACGCCTCGCAGCTGGTATGCCGAAGATTGCGAACGTCTCGCAGTGTTACAGCAGCTGCGATTGCTCAACATGTTCGTTGTCGGGTCGGTGGGTCCACGTTGTCTTACACGATGGTGGGGAAACCGAGGCTAAGGGACGGCGACAGATCAATATCGGCAAGGTTGTGCAGTTGAAACCTAGCAGCGCTAGGGTGGAAGCTTGGTACAAACAAACGGGAACACCCTTCAATCCATTTGAGGCTATGACAGTAACGGCAAGCAAGTTTAAGCAGTTGGAGTGTCCACGGTGCCGAACGATGGCATACGTTCGTGAGTGCACATTGTCTGTCGGAGACCTTATCTGATTTTTTAACCGCTCGTCCGACAGCATTCATCAATGATGATGGCACCGGGTTTGCTGAGGGAAATTTCTTGGCTGTGTGCCCACTTCCTGGATGCAGCCTCAAAATCAAAAACGACAACCTTGCAGTTGCGAAGTTCGTACGTGATCTGTCTGAAGTAAACGGAGCACAGGAGCACTTTGTTGCGTAAGTTCTGATTCGGCTGTCGCGAGGGATGTTCTGATGATGCCTCCGCTGTGGATAGTGGCAGTCTTTTCTCTCCGTCAGGGAAGCGGGATGCTCGTAATGCAAAACTCATCAGGGACCAGTTGCTGCGATCTGCTCACTTTGCTGGATTGTCCCCTTTGGCAGCTGGTGAACGACTCGCCAGGCTTGATCAGGTGAAAGAAATGAAGGACAATATTGGTTACTCGCTGGAGCGCCTCAAAGAGGCTATAACAACTTCCTTAAGGAATTGCCCTGCAGCATCGTGAGTGTATATGTTGGAACACTCTCAGCCCCAACGGATACTTAGACGGTCATAGGGTGACGAGGGTATTGAGCGCATATATCGATGGTAGCCCATTTTCTATCGATCTTGTCGACGCCGTAAGTTATGCTTATTTAGAACTGTTGTTGACTTTGACGACTGCAATAGGTCCTTCGTCAATGTCATTTTACTGGTCAAATGGATGAGCTGGGTTGGTTGAAGTCAGGCGTCTTTCGTGAAGCGGAGAGACATGAGATTTTGGTGCACTCGGTGATGCGATATCATGCGTACGCGTTTCTATCGCTGCGAATTGCATGTCCTGATCGATCCTGTTCCACAGCTTTCTAGACTTGATGACTGCGTACCCGAACACCATGCTTGTACCCACGCTGGATATAGACCTGGTGTGGCATACCCACCAGCTCATGGCGAGCCGATACAGTGTTGATTGCGAGATGTACGTCGGTCATTTTGTGGATCAGTAAGTCATTTTTCTTTAGGATGCCTCAAACCGCTTACTTCATCCTAGCGAACTGAGCGTCGCGGAGAGTCGCCTCTCTTCTGCATTCGACGATACGTGTCGTGCATGGCAGGTAAATGGAACGAGAAATCTATCTATAAACTGCACCCAACAGCTGATCCGTTCTAGGCGCGCTTCCAAGTCTCATACATACAATGCGGATGTCCCATCCCAGAAGGTGCATCTGTGCAAAAGTTCATGCGTCTAGTTCGTTCTTACCTCTTCGGCCGCTCGCAGCTCCAGGTGGATCTCCACCCGGAACACCTCCCAGCGACCCACCCTAGTTCACACAATGCCCTGTTCACATTCCAAACCGTGGGCACTGGCACTTTCCGTAAGATGCATCATGCAAATGGCAAGCGAAGGGAGGAGCAATCACGATCACCTACGCGTCACGAGTGGACAGCGTGTCAGACGCCCGAGCCATCGACACAGGTGGTCCCGGATTTGATGCTCCCTGTCCGTTCGCCATCGATGCCGGTGTATTTCGAGAGGGCATTGCCTCCGCTCCCGAAAACCTCTTCCTTATGGTAAGCGTGGATTAGATTACCGGTTCGGTATCTTCAAGATGTGTAGTCCAGACGCGGCTTTAAGTTGCCTATCCCATGGGGTTACTTCTAGTATGCTGAGATGGATTTGATGGTATTGTTTCATGGACACTTTGGAGCGTGTCCGCTTTTCTCAAGGTCGCAACTAACTTGGTATACGTTCATTTGTCGCATTGCATTCGTATATACCCGTACATTCTTTGTGTCAATTCACATCTGCTTTCGCTATGTCCTGTCGGTGTTCTGGGAGTGTTGATTGGCTGCATCAGCATTGTAACATATTACTTACCACAACTTATGGTCACTTATGGCCTCGCTAAGTAAAAATCAAGTAGAACGTGAATAAGTAAAGTTATGAGCAGACTTTTACTCTCCCTAGGTTCACTTTGAATCCTAATCTAGGGTTTCAAATAAGGAAATCAATCCCCTATACAACTGTCAAAGCACACCATATGGCAGTCCAAGACTGCCATTTTA
Source organism: Tylopilus felleus (assembly GCA_038091295.1). Taxonomy (NCBI): domain Eukaryota; kingdom Fungi; phylum Basidiomycota; class Agaricomycetes; order Boletales; family Boletaceae; genus Tylopilus; species Tylopilus felleus. The sequence goes on along the minus strand of JBBPOE010000448.1, from coordinate 121 downwards.
GGCGTTTTGTGTAACCAAGTTAGGGTTCTGATTAGGTTCCTGTTAGAAAATGTTGTAAAATAATACACAGTAGTGTGAAATGAAGTAATAAAATGCGCAAATATAGGAATATTGTGATTTG
>JBBPOE010000447.1:0-23534 GCA_038091295.1 Tylopilus felleus | reverse complement strand
CAACCTCACTCGACAATGCGGTTGCAAGTTACTATGCGTGTTATTGCGTAGAACTAGCTTAATGTTACATGGAAAACGACGCGGTATTTATACTACAGGAAGACGCGCACAGACCAAGAGGCACTGCGTACCAAGAAGGAAGGAAAGCATGGCAATGATGGAATAGGAAAGGTGAGGCTATACGCGCGGCTGCGGCGAGCAGTGCGAAGCTATACAAGGAATAAAAGAAAAGATGTACCGGTTGAACGGTACTAGGAAACGTCAACGTAGTAAATGTTACAAGGGTAAGAGGAAAGAAAGAAAAACCGTAACACAGTGTATGCCTTGACGACGAGTTTGAATTTCTCCTTGTCTCCGCCCTAGAGACACATGGTAAGGTGTGTGTACATGATCGAAGTAGAGACTAGGGGATAATGACCTTGTCTGGATGGTGTTTCAGAACTTCCCGGTGGTATGCCCTTTTGATGTCTGCCTCTGAGCAGTCTCTTGGAATACCTGAACGTCAACGTAAGACATAGCTTGTTCCCAAGCGCTAAATAAACACATGCCGAGAATCTTGTAATAATCCTTCATATGACTTCGTTTGAGGGCGGCCTCAGCTTTCTTGAGTTCGGCCCTGAGGGATCTAACATCTGCGTTGGCACCTTCAAATTCAGCCTGTTTGATAGAGGACTTGAAATCTGCAATTGTGGGAACAAAATTTTCGAGGTGGAGATGGATATGGGCAAGAGTGCGCAGCGCCTCGAAGGATGTTGGAAGGAGAGCGAGGGAAGCTTCTGCATCAATCCAAGCTTGGTCGTATTCTTTAAGCTATGTTCGAGATAATAAGGGACATGATAGATGCCTTGTATTGAAAAACTCCGATACCTTTGCCAATGCAGTGGCACGGTTGGACAACATGATGGCACGGATATATCCATCCTTACCCTCTTCTTCTGATTCACCTATGCGCTGTTGAGAGAGGAGATTAAGACGACATCTGAATTGCAGGAGTGTTACGCACCTCTAGACACACCGTATAAAGTGTGACTGCCTTGTTCGGTTTACCGCTTTTAAAGGCCGTATTACCCTCTTCCTTGAATCGTTCGACGTTTTTTATACGCTTTCATAGTCGTGAAGCAACTTTATGTTTAGGGTCCAACCGGAGCACTGATGCAACGCGTCGAAGTGCTTGTGGTAGCTTGCCAGAAAGGAAGAGTACTAGCCCACGGACGGCAAGAATCTCAGGCGAATTGGGTTCAAGTCTCATAGCATCACTATGGGCGGGGATATGATCCTACTACGTCAGACTTTGTGGTGACATCTTACTATCATATGTACCTTGCAGCGATGTTAGCGGCATCCCAATTAGTACATGCAAGTTCCAGTTTGATTTTGTACAGGCGTCATTGTGTCGGTACCTCGGTACCTTCGCCCTCTATGCTTTGTAGACACTTGTCAAGAGCTAGTCGGGCCATTTCCCACTTCTTTTTACGTTTGGCATTGTCAAAGTTGCACAAGTGAGCTTCAAGCTCGAGGACCTTGTCCTGAAGTTGCAGTGCAGCAGCGTTAGTCGGTCCAATGACAAGCACAGCACGCAGAGTCTTTAGAGCAGGCCCAGAAGAACCTAAAGCAAGGTGACATTGAGCGAGGCAGATCAGAGTCTTTGATGAGGGTTCGGTTGATTGCAATACAGCCGCCTGCTGACAATCAGCCAGTGCTAGGCGGAAGCGCTTCAAGGCCATGTAAGATGCGGCACGGTTAGTTAGATAGGAAGGTTCTGTGGGCTTCATCTCTGAGGAAGAACATGTTAACGATCACGCAATAAGAGTTGCTGTGACAAGGGAGGCACACTTATGGCTTTGGTATATAGGTCGATAGCATCGTTGTACTGTTTTGCTTTGAAGGCGATGTTTCCTTGCTCTTTTATGTAGTCTGCAATAGGACTCGTCGGTTTCGACTGTGGTTGTTTCTTGGCTTGGGCCTTCTTAATGTTCGTCATGTTGCTGCAAGGAAGCCGCCTTTTATTGACAGGTGAGTAGGGTCAAGGGATACTTATACTGCCCAAGATACTGGATGTGTAACATCCAGTATTGTTGCCTTTTGCTGTAATGGCTGTGCACAGCGGTCCAGTCGCTCAGACCAGGCTGGTTCTCCGAGTCAGCCATGAACTCTGCGCTATTCATGAACATGTAGGTGAAGAAACTGGCCCTGAAAAGAGGGACAAGAGCCGCCTTGAGGTCACCCTGATGCTCATGTATTCGAGCCTGATGCAACTGTGTGTGAGCGATAGAGAAATGGCGGACACACCCTTGGCGACTTTGCGAACGTCCTCCTTGACCTTCTCCGTGAGTTCTGCAACCAAACCAGTCTGGTGGTGGAATCAGTGTCGGGAAGGTCTAACATAAGCGAAATTTCATCGGAGTCCGATTCATACCCCCGGCTCCCCTTCAAATAGGAGCGCTCTGAATCCTCAGCGACGTGACGAGCGAGGAGACCCGTGCAAGCACACAGATTTGTGAATGTGCTGAACAGGAGCGATCGGTGTCACATTTACACCTGCGTTGCGCAGTCACGCGGGAGACATCAAAGTCGTTCTTTGTTGGAGAACAGACCGTTCGTTATTCATTTACTACGCTCACTATGCTAGCTACACTACATTTCCTTTTTCGGACGCGGCACGCGGTAACACGCACGCCACTCGTTTTCTCTCCCTCCAGTCTCATACCACGCCGACTGGAGGTGAGCCACTTCATAGCTACTTTATTTAGTCTCCATACTCACCTGTAATTAGCCTGACCTCCACTTACAAACGATGTACTCTAATAGGTTATGAGCCCTCGTTAGCGCGGTAAACCAACATCGAGACTCCCAATACGAGGTATACAAGCCCGCAAACAAGCCAGAACCACCACCCACCCCATCACCTACCAACCACCCACCATCTGACAACTCGGATGTCTGGCGATAGGCACGGTAACCCACACCGTGGGTGTCCCCCAGGTCCTCCGGGCCACTTCGACCACGGCAGCGACAGCCCACAAGCTGGGCCATCCCAACTACCTCACAGCACAGTTGGATGCCTCAACCCGGCTGTGTTCCCTGGTGTCGATGATCCACGGCATGGTGGCTACTACTACGATGATTCAAGAGGCACGTCAAACACGACATACCTTCATCCGAGCACTTCGGCTGGGCCAACCCGACCAAACTCCCCACCAAACATTGAAACTCATCTTCCTAGAGGCTCGCCACACCCTAGATCACCACGTGGCCCACACCCTGCCTCGCCACATCCTGCCCCAATGCGCCCTACCTCGCCTTACGACCTCCATAGCCTCAGGGTTGTGTTCGGTGACGAAAATACCGACGACATAGATGACACTCATTTCACGTTAAAACGGTCCATCGACCCGTCAAAATTCACTCATTTATTTCGTATCAATCCCACGCTCTCCGTAACCAATGCCAACTACCCGCTATGGCAAGCCAACACCTTTCGCGCGCTACGTGCAGTGTCGCTCCATACCTACCTCGAGCCAACTTTCCTCCCCTCACCCATCACCCAGAATAGAGTCGAATATATCCGTTGGAACCGGGCCAATGACTTTGTCTGTTCGGTCCTGACCTCTTGGATGGAATCAGAGGCACAGACACAGCTCAGGCACCTCACAAGCACAGCCGAAATGTGGACCGAGGCACAACGCCTCTATGCGGGTACAACAGCCACCAACTGGACCCTCACTATTACTGCCCTCGTCACCACACACCACACGGATGGCGAAGACGCCACAGAGCACATCGCCAAAATGAAGGCACTACGCCGCGACCTCATTTTGATGAATCGTGACATTTCCGACGAACTATTTGCATGTTTCCTACGCATATCCATGCCACCGTCGTGGAATCACGTGTTCTTGGCCCTCCCTGAGCATTACACTTCCATCGAAATTGAACGCCACATCCGTGATGAACACGGTATACGCGCCAGTCAGGCCACGTCTTCGTCATCATTTCACGCGAGCAAAGCAGGCAAGGGGGGTAACAAGGAGAAGGTATATTGCAAGTACCATAAGTCAAAAAGCCATTGCACAGAGGACTGCTGTGCTGCAAAGTCAAAGGAGAAGAAGGGTAAATCAAAAGAGGATGAGAAAGATAAACCATCCAAATCGAAAGATGACAAGTCAAAGGCAAAGACCAGTGACGCTAAGCCCAAGCCTAACCGTGGTAAACGGGCGAACCAAGCTGTTGCCGATAATGAAAGCCAATCCAATGCCAAACGCTCGGACTCAGACCTCTCCAGCTACCTCACGTGTGCTACCTCACGATCCTGCTTCGGATGGATACTTGACGGTGGTTCCACCAACCACATATGCATGGACCGCTCGGCATTTGCCACATTCACTCCGATGACTGACTCGATCAAGGGTATCGTCAAAAATGGACCGGAACTACAAGTTCTTGGCACTGGTACAGTACTGGTCACGGTATCAGTACAGGGCAGAAAAGAACGCACGGTAAAGCTCATAAACGTGAGCTATTGCCCCAACGCCCGTGACAACCTCATGTCAGAAAGTCGAATGGATCGAAAGGGGATGGAGATCATGAAACGTGGCGGACGACTCACGATCAAAAAGCCCGATGGTGAAATTGTCATGGAAGGCCGTCTCTGTGGCAATCTATACGAAGTCAATAACGTTATTGCGCCACCCACTTCCCACCCCGATGTCGCCTTCACCGCCCGCTCCTCACCCAATCTCGATCTCTGGCATGCACACTTTGGCCACATTGGCCTAAAGAGCCTCCACTACCTCAACTGCCACAACCTCGTAACTGGCATGAATTTACAGGGCAACGGAGACCTCTCTCCATGCAATGGCTGTGCAAAAGGCAAACACCACCGTGCACCATTTCCCCACGCTGCCTCAAACCGAGCCGAAAAGACTATTGAGCACCTACACATGGATTTACAGGGTCCCTTTGATGCATCCATTCAAGGGTATATTTACACAATCTGCATTGTAGACGACTACAGCCGAAAAGGCGGGAAAGAATTCCTACGACATAAAGATGATGCAGCCACCTTCATTAAAACCCTCATCCAGCGCCTCGAGACTTTCACAGGCCGGCATGTGAAATCCATCCGATCCGATCGTGGCAGCGAGTTCATCGGTGAAAAACTCAAACCCTACCTCCAAGAAAAAGGCATCACGCACGAGCTCACAGCTCCCTACACACTGCAGCAAAATGGTGTTGCTGAACGATTTAACCAGACCACCCACGAGAGTGCCCTCGCAATGCTCACAGACGCTGAGCTCTCGAAGGGGTTTTGGCCCAAGGCACATGAATATGCCAATTACGTTCGGAACTGCAGCCCAACAAAAGCCTTATCTCGAATGACGCCCAATGAAGCCTTTTATGGCAAGAAACCCAGTGTTTCCACCCTCCACATTTTCGGTTCATGCTGCCATGTACACACCCCACCCGAACACCGCCGCAAACTCGACGCGCACTCCATCGACGGAGTGCTGTGCGGCTTCGAACGAGGATCCAAAGCCTACAAGGTCTGGATCCCATCAAAACACAAATTTATTGTTTCTCGAGACGTCATAGTCTATGAGAAAGTCTTCAGCCACACCGCTGACTCAGACAACATCGCCTCTCCCAACACCACTCCGAGTGAGGGGGTGCCCAGTGCTCCCCTGAGTACCGCTCAGATTGAGGGGGTGACACTTACTAATACCAATCTAACCACTACTACGGACTCAACTCCCGTTGCACCACTCGCAGCACCCACTCTGTCAGCTCAACCTGACACCACACCAATTCCCACACTGGCTCCGAAACCACGTCGATCCGAACGAACCACGCGCCCAACCTGGAAGAAAGAAGCAGCCGATAAGCAACAGGCCAAACAGGAGAAAGTGAAAACACAACAGAAAGCAGAGCTGAATGCACACAAGGCATGGGAAAAGGATGCTGAGACACCCGTTGAGTCAACCACCATTGGCAACATTGCATAGACTGCATATCTCGCAGCGCATGGACACGACATCCCCCAAAACTTTCAGGAGGCCACTACAGGTGCTGATGCTGATTACTGGTGGAAAGCGATGGAAGAGGAGATCACGCTACTGAAGAAACGAGGAACGTGGAAGTTGGTCAACAAACCAAAGGATCGAAAGGTCGTGGGTTGTCGCTGGACCTACATCATCAAATATGGCCCAAACGGCGAGATCCTATGTTACAAGGCCCGTCTCGTTGCACAGGGCTATTCACAGATCCCTGGCCTCGATTTCAGCAACACCTATTCACCCACTGTCCGTCTCGACTCCATCTGAGCCATTCTCCACCTCGCCGCAGCCCACGGCTGGTACCGTTGCCAAGATGATGTCACCAGCGCATTTCTACACAGCACGATTGACCACGAAATATATATGCGCCAACCCGAAGGCTTTAGCGATGGCACGGACAAAGTTGCCAAGCTTCTGATGGGTCTCTATGGTATCAAACAAGGCGCCTACCTTTGGAACAAGCACATGCACCGAAAGCTCACGTTGAGCGGCTTTGTTCATATCAACGCTGATTATGCTGTATATACCCATCGCAGCAAAAAGGGCACCTCCATTACCATGATCCACGTCGACAACGCCCTCATGGTCGCTGACACCAAGGCCATGCTCAAACAAACACAGAAACTCCTCCACAGCCTCTTCGAGATGAAAGAGGAGGACCCGGACTGGCTTATGGGCATTAAACTCACAGATGACCACGAGAACGGCACCATCAATCTCTCACAAGCACAGTACATCGACACATTGCTTCAACGTCACCGCATGGACACGTGCACGCTGATTTCAACACCGATGGAAAAGGACGTTGTCCTATCCAAGGCAGACTGCCCTCAGGACGACACTGAGAAACAGGAAATGGCACAATTCCCGTACTGCGAAGTCCTTGGCGACATCACCTAGCTCTCTGTTGTCACGCGCCCCGACCTCGCCTACGCTGTTAGCCAACTCGGCCAATTCAGCGCAAACCCAGGCAAGAAGCACTGGAATGCCCTGCTACGGGTCCTACGGTATATACAGGGCACCCGAGATCTCGCGCTCACACTCGGCCGAGTCAGCAATGCCGACCCTGATGTTCTCACCGGGTATACGGACGCAAGCTGGGCGCGCGATCCCGATGACTACAGCTCGGTCTCGGGCTATGTATTCAAACTCGGGGACGCCGCAATCTCGTGGAGCAGCAAGAAGCAGTCCTCCGTTGCTGCCTCGTCCACCGAAGCCGAGTACATGGCTATGGCACACGGCACAAAACAAGTCCGGTGGCTACACTACCTACTCATCGACATCGGCCATCTCGAAAAACGCCCTCCTCCCACTTCCATCCTCGTCGACAACACTGGCGCAATCGCACTCGCCAAAGAGGCCCGCTTTCACCCTCGCACCCGACATATTGGCGTACAATACCACTTCTCGCACCAACAAGTCGAAAAGGGTAGAATTACCTTTATGCACGTACCGACTGCCGAAATGCTCACCAACAACTTCACAAAGCCTCTCGCGTGCGATGGAATCATGAAATTGACCGATGGCTGCGCACTATGCCCGGTCTGAGGGGGTGTGTTGGAGAACAGATCGTTTGTTATTCATTTACTATGCTCACTACACTAGCTACACTACATTTCCTTTTTCGGACGCGGCGCGCGGTAACACGCACGCCACTCATTTTCTCTCCCTCCAGTCTCATACCACGTCGACTGGAGGTGAGCCACTTCATAGCTACTTTATTTTAGTCTCCATACTCACCTGTAATTAGCCTGACCTCCACTTACAGACGACGTACTCTAACAAGAGAGTTCCGAGGGTTCGAAGGAAATGAGATGTATTCCTAGGGAGATCAAGACTAGGGAATACGAGGTACAAGATTGAGTATTTATAGATGACACTATCATGCACAGACCAAGTAGGCTGTGCACTGAAAGAGGAAATGAGACTGAATTGGGTAACTAAGGTGAAAAGCAAGCCAGGGTAAATGGAGAGGCAACATGTCAGTATTATGTAATGAAGAGCAGAATTGGAAGATGCTGTGCAGTACAAGATGCTAAGACAACAAGGATCAAAAAGGGACTCCAGGGGAGTTCGACGATGAGAGAGCGTTAAAACAAAGGTTATCATGAAGTGAGGAGAGATAGACCAAAGGTAAATCATAACAGTAACACTACCCCCTCTCTATAAGTCAGACTCTGGATGACAAAAGATATTCTGGATGGATGAAGTTGAGATCTGTATTTTCCAGCCAAGGGTTGGTCATTGGTGATTGGAATATTTTGATGAGCTGTGCAATGGTTGCAATAGGACCATCATAGTGTACTATGGTCTGGACAACTGCCTCACTAGTGAGTACAGAGTCATCATCCTCAACAAGTTCCTGAGTTTCATGGAAATGAAAGGTGGGGATGGGTTCATTGTCCGGGAATGGATTTTCCAGTTCAGATTCATTTTCTGATGGGATTTCTGTGACTTGAGGAACTGTTTCCTTGGTTTCTGATGAGATGGTAAGCACTGGTATATGGAGAGTGAGCGAAGCTGGGGCTTCATCTCAAAAGTGGTCAATATTACATAGTGCTGTAATTATGAAGTCAGGAACTGCTATTCTGCCAGTGTCTAACCAGGTCAGATTTTGTTGTTGTTGATCCCATTCTTCAGCATTCCATTCATCAAGATCGGGATTTTCCAGATTAAGATTCTTGTCATTGAAGGCAGCAATCCCGTCCCATCCAGAAGCAATATTCCAATTGTGGTTGTCATCAACCTCTGATTTCCCATTTTCTGCTTGTTCAGCCTCTTTCCATTCATCGTCCCAAGATTTCCAATATCTTGTGGGTTCCATTTCGAAGGTAAAAAGTGGGGTTTCAATATTTTTCCACAGAGTCCATTTGAGGTAAACTCCAGTTTTCATATAGCAGATGATGGTCGACCAAATGGCGAATAGGAGTGACATCATGAAAAGGAGGGTGTTTGTCCATAGAGACAAGATAATAGGCATAATAGGGGAGCAGATGATTCCATAGGAGATAAGGCCATATATTACAAGCATGGAGTAATGGTGAAATTGGAGATCATCGTAATGGAGTGTAAGCATTTTTGTGGAAGCAGGGCTCAACCAAATTCAGAGAGCTGATTGGCAAAGGATAATCTTTCTGGGATCTAATGAGTAAATGTGTTGTTGCTCTGCGCACCCCAGGGTTAATCGACATCTAGCTGATCAAAGGGTACTAGTAGGCGGGTTTGATCAATCTCTGGTATCAGTTTTCCACAATAAGTAAATAGGGTGTAGAAGTCGGCCTGCAACATATTGAGTGATCAAGGGGCATTCAGTTTAGAGCAATGAAAGTCCTTGATCATGTCTAGTGCGTTCAAAAGGTTGCTCTTTGGTTTCCAAGTGTGATCTTCATCGGTGTACCCCTTCCAATGGACGGGTATTCCAGATGTTGTCCCTTGTATCAGGATTCTACAATGTAGTCCACCTCAAACTCTATTTCTCTGTCTTCTGTGACTTGCACAGGACCGGGTTTGAACGTCAGTTGGCCTTCAAGGTGTTCTTTATAAGGTTTGACCTGTGAGATATTTACTACTGGGTGGATCTTCATTGATCTTGGAAGTCGTATTTCAATCACATTATCTCCAATGCACTTGGTGATGTCGTAGGGGCCAAGCTATCGTTCAGTGAGCTTCTTTGATGCTCAGGTAAGTTTAAGGTTTTCGGTAGAAAGCCAAACTTTGTCACCAATTTCATAATCTGGTGCCTTAGATCTATGCTTGTTGGCTTGATGCTTCATACACATCTTTACTTTTTCTATGTTTTATTTTGTCTGTTCCAAAGTTTCTTCCATCTGTTTTGTCAATTCCTCAGCTGCTGGTGTCTTGGTAGCTCTTTACTCAAAGCCCATTTTTGGCTGGTACAAATGTGTGACTTCAAACAGTGATTTCTCTGTACTAAGATGTTTCTTGGTGTTGTAGGAGAATTGTGTGAGTGGTAACCAACTAACCCATTCATCCTGTTTCTCTGAGGTGAATATACAGAGGTACTGTTGTAGATCTTGGTTGATCCTTTCTGTTTATCCATCCGTCTGAGGATGATATGCAGTGGATAACTGGGGTTGGATTCCTAATCTCTTGCAAACATCCTTCATTACTTGTGATGCAAATTGTGGTCCTCTGTCTGACACAATTCTGGTGGGTAGGCCATAATACTTCCATATATGGTGTAGGTAAAGCTTTGCAATGTCAAGAGCGGAAGTGCTCTTGGTGCAGGGGATGAATTCAACTTCTTTGGAGAATCAGTCGACTACTACCAGGATGCTATCAAATCCTTAGAATTTGGGAAGATCCATGATGAAGTTTGCAGATATTTCTTTCTAAGGGCCTGGTGGAGTGTCAAGTGGTTTCAGCTTTCCAGCTGGGGCTTGATTGGATCCTTTGAAGTGTGCACAGCAATCACATCTAGACACATAGTCCTTGACTAGTGTTGGCATTCTTGGCCAAGTGTAGCTGTGTTGCATTAATTCAAGGGTTTTCTCTGATCTGGGATGTCCTGGGATGGGAGTATTGTGATGTAGGCATATTATTTCCATTCGGAGATCTTGATCTTCGGGTACATACATCTTTCCTGATCTGGTGAAGAGAATTCCATCTCGATCTTTGCAGATTCTGTGTTTCTTACATAATGTGATGACATCTGATTCTTGAATTTGGACTGTGGCATTATGAATGTGGTCTCTGATGTCATCAGCATCAGTAACAATGTATAGAGTGGTGGAAGTGATCTGTTCTGGGGGAATGATGAGGACCATTTTGTTGTTGTCCTGAATTCCCACAGCATAATCTTCTTGGCGAGATAGGGCATCAGGTCCTAGGAAACTGCACACACCATGAACAGTTTTCAGGGTGGGCCATTCCAATATAGCCTGGACCTTGTCATCGTTCATCTTGATTATGTCAGCAGAGATGGTCATGCCTAGGAATTCAACTTCTTTGACTCAGAAGGAGCATTTCAGGTTTGATGCAGAGGTAGTGCTCTTCAAGTCGTCGAAGGACTTCAAGCACTATTCCATCATGCTCTTTCTGGTTGTCTGTCTTGGTAAAGATGAGTAGATCATTTATATAGACCATCATGACATCTTCCATATCAGAAAAATCTCGTTCATCATTGGAAGGTGGTGGGTGAATTGCAAAGTCCCAAGTACATTACTAGGGGTTCAAAGGAACCTCTGTGGCAAGTGAAGGTAGCTTTCCATTCATCACCTTCTTTGATTCTGACATTGTTGTATCCCCATCAGAGGTCCATCTTGGTGAACAGTTTAGCTCCTTGCAGTTTCTCAGATAACTGCCAAATAAGAGGGAGCAGATAATTGTTCTTGACTGTGTGTTCATTGAGAGAGTGATAATCCTATACCATCCACTTCTTTCCATCTTTCTTAGGAACAAAGAATATGGGAGAAGTGTGAGGAGACTTAGATGGTCAGATATAGTCTTTCTTGGTTTGATCGTCGATGAAGTCAGATACTTCTTTCTGTTCTTGTGGCAATAGGGGAATTAGTCTTCCTTTCTTAGGTGTGAAGGTATCCTTCATTTCAATAGCATGTTCCCATGGCTTGCAGACTGGCATATGTTTGGATTCCTTTTTCGAGAAGACTTTGAGGTACTTATGATATGCCTTCAGAACTAGATCCTCAGGCCTTGGATCGGGTTTGGGAACTTCCGATCATTCCTGCTCTTTCTTGATTGCATGAATGGTTCTGAGACCATTCTAGTTGAGTGTGTCGATGGATTGCTCAAGGGGCGACTTGCCCTGCAAAACTCTACAAGTCCATGGACAGTAAGTCATTTTGACTTGACTGGTTTCCCAATCAATGTCTGGATTATGGTGATATATCCAAGGATCATTTGGTGCCTGCTGAGATTGGTTATCTCGGCTACTACCTTTTCTCGGTGACCCTGAAAATCAATGACTATTTCAGCGCAATGGGTGATGTCACCAGCTGAGTTACGTGTTCCATCCACGTTGTATACCGGTATGGGGTTCGGCAATGGAAGTAATGGTATCTTCCTGATCTGTGCCCATTTCCAATCAATGAATATGGTATTAGCTCCGCTATCGAGGAGAGCTTCGATTCTGCTAAAGCAATGGTTTTGCCTTACAGGTGCAATGTTGAGTTTCAATACTATGTCTCTACGTGTATTGCAGTTCAATATGCATCTCAGTGGTTTTGGAGTTTTAATAGGAGTAGGGGTGTAAACGGAATTAAGTGCTGGTTTAGAGTCCCAGCCGAGCTCCAAACCACTCAAAGTCCTCATTTGACTATAATTTAGAGATGAAGTCATATGTACAGATCGAGAGTCACTTTGATCACCCAGATTGATCAAAGTGGGTTGGCTTTTCCCTTGTTCTTGACATTGTGCATGTCATAGAAGAAGGACTTTGCTTCATCAAGGCTCATTTCCTGAATGGTGCAGGATCCCTGATCCCAAGATGTAGCGGGTTCTTCGGTGGTTATACATATCCTTGATCTTTTGGAGCACCTCGGCTTGTGGCCTCCTCTAGACCAATTGCACTTGGGACATCTGGTCAAGGGTGTCTTGCATTCTTTAGCCATGTGGCCCAGCTTTCTGCCAAAACAAGAGAGTTTCTTCTTGTTGCGATTAGGGGCTTTGGCTCTTCCTTTGCCTGTGGTGAATGCGTTGATCTCTGCTTAACTGTCCTCATCTTTAGCAGTCTCGAGAGCACTGACATCCATAGTGTCAGGGTCTCAGTACCTAGAGGATGATCCTGTGATTCCGAGGAACTGGGTCAGTTGATATTTCTGACTGATTTCTCATACTTTCTTTAGATAGTCAGCTGGATCGTTAGGATAAGTGTCTTTCTCAATAATCATCCGGATGATGAATGGATCAATGTTCTGCTCAATGATGTCGATCAGTTGACCTTTCTCGAACTGAGCAGGTTGACTATAGGTTTCAAACTTGATGATCCATTCATTGATCAGCATCCTTCCTTGTTTGAGACCTCTGAGCTTCTTTCGTGCCCAGTCCTTCTGATTAGCTGGTTGGAAGAGGTCTTCTAGTTCAGTGCAGAGTTGCATCCATGTGTAGGCACCTGTGTTATTAAGGATTTCTAGATGGGTTCTAGCAAAGCTTCCAGCTTTGGGTCCTTGTAGGTGAGATAATACTGCATGAACTGGTTTATCAGTATTGAGGGGCATGGCTAGATAACTCTTGGCTTGCCATGCTTTGATCTTAGCCCACCATTCTTTGAATTTGGCCATGGAGTCATCAAATAGTCCTGGATCTGTGAGTAGTCGAGAGATTTTGGCTGTGTTAGCCATAGCCGTAGCAGTAGTGGCAGCCTGTGCCTGCAATGCAATGACTTGATTGCCCATGTTATCGAATACACTTAGTAGGTTGGCAAATGCAGTGACTAGCACTGCCGATCCATTATTCCAATTGCTTCCTACATGCGTAAGAGCAGCAGTGATATCTTGTTGGAGTTGAGCATGAGACATGATTCCTTACTTGTTGAATTTCTTGAGTTTATAAGCTTGTTTTAGTAGCTTTCTGTCAGTGGACTTAGGAGAATAAGGGTTACTAGAAGATTTGTGCTTGGCAATAAAGTTTATGCTTTTCTGGAATCTTTCCTTATCAGACTTTAGATAGTTTCCAGTGTTTGCTCACGTAATCCAGATCTATTCAATGTCAGCTAAATCAGTGTCAGGGGTCTGATAACCTGAGGGACCTTCTGACATATTTCCTGAAGTGGGATCTGTTTCCTGCTTGACGGTTAGGAAATCTGTGGGGTTGTAGCAATAATGGAAACCTGGATTAGGGGTCATTGGTCAAGGTGGTAGCAGTTCTGCAGATCAATCTCTGCAAATGTGGATTTGCTCTTGAAGAAGAAAGAGGCTTCCAAACACTATCCTGGAGTTAGCAACATTAGTGGGATTAGCAGCTGGCGGTTCAGGTGCTACATATGCTGGTGGCGGAGGGATGTTTTCCTGGTTTTCTTGGTTTTCGTCCTCTCGCTCAATGTCTGACTGTCTTTCCTCGAAAGTGGCTCTTTCATGTCTATATGCCTCTATTAGGTTCCTTCGTACAAACTTTGTAGTTACCTTACAGTTGGCAGTAACATGCAGGGTGCCTAAGGTATTCTGATCTATGTATGTAGAGAAGGGCAGCGATAACTGTAATGATTAGGTATGCCTTGATGCCAATGAGGGATAGGAGGAGGGAAAATAGGACAAGGAGGGGGACAGGCAGAGGATGAAGATGATTGTTCCAATGAGATCCTTCTCCTCTGTGAAATGTGTTCCTCTGGTGAATGAGAATGACAGTGTCGATTTTCTTGCTGTTCAATGCCCAAGTTAATTCCCTCTCATATAAGGTCCTCGACTGGGTTTGGAACGAATGCTCTATATGGATCGTGAGTGATCCTGACAAAATCTGAAGTGAGGGGAGTGGAGAATCCAGACCTGAAGATTTCTTGTTCAAGTAGGCATATCGGACATATGTATGTCCAATCAACAAGTTTCTCAAGTGGTGGTGGTGTAGGCTGAGGGGATGGGTAGAAGTTCCTGAAGTCCTGGTGGACTTGTTCAATATCCGGGATGTGATATCCGGGATCTAGGAGGTCTGCTGGTGGGAAGTGGGGTGAGATGGGTAGGGGTTCCTGCCAAACCTGCAGTGGAAATGGGGGTTCAAGTGGAGGTAGAACATATCAGACCTTTCCTTCCTCAAATTCCCAACCTTGGAAGAACTCGATCTGGCGTTGATGAACCAGAGTGCTGAAGTGGAGGACAGGTGGTAGATGCAGTGATTCTGACCTATAGGAGGCTAGTTCCTCTTGTGCTTGGAACTGTGCAACGAAGGCATCGGTGGCATCAGAAAAGTCCAGCCAGAGGTAGTCCTCAATGTGAGGGAGCAGTGGTATCTGTGGGTATACAAGATCTATCAAATGCCTGACTAGAGTGGGTGATTTGGAAAGGGGGACAGATTCCTCCTCCTCCTTGACAATGGGCTCTGGTGAGGCAAAGAGTGGGCCTCCTAGGATACTCCCAGTTGGAGCCTGGCAAGCGAAGTCAATAACCTTGACTAGAGGTAGGTGATCCTGTTTCTGTACTGCAAACTCAAAAGTGGAGAGGAAGGCTGATCCCGATTTGTATGACACTATTGATCAGCGATTAGTGTGACTGTTCAATCAATGAGGCAGCAAGACAGTTTCTTACTGGTGAAGATAAAAGTGTGGGGCAGTGGTGGATAGGACGGATGCAAGAGGTGTTGATTGCTAGACCTTCTGTGGTATCAATAATGAAAGTCTTGTTCAAGTGAAACGACCAAACTCACTCAAGAGCTGGCTGTTGATAGAGCAAGGGGGAGACCTCTGTCAGTGGCACTCAATGGCAAACTAAAGAGTAGAAGGTAAGACCTTGTGTGGCAAGAGTGAAGATAAATCTCCAAGTGAACAAGACTGGGGGGAAACCAGTCGAGTATGCTTGGGGTTTATATACTGTCTAGGGGTTTACACTTGTGTATACTGAATCTATAGATATCCTATGCCATAGTACATGAGGGAACCATGAGGAGCATAGCCTAGATAAGTGGACCATACCCTATAGGAAGAAGGTGAGTCATGGGGAGTACATGAGACAAGCATGAGGCGAAGATAGGGGTCATAGAGCGGAGTTTAAATACATGAGGTGCCTAGATGCGTGGCTGTGTGATATACATGGTGAGGGAATCATCATGAGGTAAGCATGAGGTGGCCATGAGGTGGAGAGCCTTAAGGCAGTGCAAGAGTCTAGACCAGGGATGATACTTGTTTTGAGGAGTGTAGTGATCAGTATCATAGTGAGGTTGGGAGTTCGATTCCCGGGTGTGGCAAATAATAATAGGGTGACAAGGGAGTGAGTGTAACACTGCCATTAATTTGGGGGCCAAATATCTGCCATGCCCACAAAGATTCTGCCAACCTATTGCATGAGATCTATATTTTCCTTCACTCAGTACACTACAGGCTCACTATTTCCCTATACTGACAAAGATATGAGATCCAATTGCAAGTTCCTACAAAGTTGCTCCAAGGCAACCTTGGAGGTGATGAATCTGTGGAGGTAGAAAATGGTGTCCAGCAATGGAAGAATGAGGGAGCATGTGTCCTCATATCTCAGAATACATGACATTGCTCACAATATGAACATGTCATTAAATCACCATTCTGATCATTAGGAAATCATGAAATGTGTATTGAAATAACATGGTCCATCATTGGTGCTGGTGAGACTGAGTCTCAGTTGAGTAACAAGATAGTTGAATGGAATGACTTCTGCTAGCAACAGTGCAGACCAGTGGGAGTACTCACTGGAGTGTATAGCAGTGGTGTCTTGTTAGGACTGAAGGGACTGTCTGACTTGTAAGGAGTCAAGAGAGTTAGATTATACTGGGAAATGGGCCCCAGTTTATATACTACACAAAGTGGTGCACAGACCATGTCCTAATAAGGACTTCTATCTATGTATAGTAATTCCTATGGAAAGCCATGAAATGTTGTAGAAGGATTTGTAATCCTTATCTACACTATGACATCATGCCAAGACATGGCTGACTGATGAATAAAAGATACAGTGGCTTAAAAAACTGTCCCAATGTTTGCATGTTTTTCACTATATACGGAGGTCAGCGATAATCCCTAATCCTCACCCTAAACTTTGAGTAGATGGAATAAAGTAAATACTCTTGGCTTTCTATCTGTCCAAGATTCAAACAATTTAGTTCAGATGTGATAAAATGGCAGCCATATCAACATGGCAACTCATTAGGACAGTTGTTTGACTTTGTACAAGATAGGGTATTTAGTACTTGGTATAACCTCCCTTGGCCTTGATAACTGTTTGAATCATTCTAGGAATGCTTTAAATCCATTTCTGGCACTCTTCCACAGAAACATTCCCCCACTCCACCACCACCCTATCCCATAATTGATGAACTCCTGTAGTAGCTCTCTCATAACCTGAAAGGCACCTTTTGAGGTGATGCCAAGTATGTTCAATGGGACTGAGGTCTGGAGACTGAGCAGGCCAGTCAACAAGCTTGATACCTTGCTCCTCAAACCATATCTGGGCCCTTCTGGATGTATGCTTGGGGTCATTATCTTGCTGAAAGATGACTTCACCTTCAGGGATCCCAGATTCCTCCATGCTCTGCAACAGTCCTTCCTCCCAAATGGCCACATACTGTTCAACATCCATCTTCCCCTCAACCTCACTCAAAACCCCCACTCCATTCCATCCTATACAGCCCCAAAGCATCAGTGATCCTCCTCCAAACTTGACTGTACCTTTGACCTCTCTTAAATTTGCCCCCCACCCTTCCTTTTCCATACATACTCTTGCCTATCTGACCCAATCCTATTGATTTTGGTCTCATCTGAGAAAATAACCCTCATCTAGTCCTCAACAGTCCAATACTGGTACTTGAGAGCAAAGGCTAACCTCCTCTTTCTATGTGTAACAGAGAGAAGAGGTTTTTTCTTCTTCACCACAGCCTTGAGAGAGGCCTCCTTGAGGGTATCACTGGACCATGGTTCAATGTCATAGAACTCCTGATATTCATTCCTGTTAATATCAGGGTCTTCAACCCTTACTGACAAGTTTTAATTCCTTGTGGTAGTGCATACATTCACAATTCAATCAAAGGTCTTTCCCTTGGGCTTTCAGCATGTAGTTGCATTCACTGTGAATGGAATAACAACTTTGGAATATGTTGTTCTATGCCAACACAGGGTTCAAGAGACACATGCCCTGCTCTTTGGCAATCTCAATAGGTTCTATTACTACCATCACAAACCTCACAGGGTACACAATGTTGTACCACAGTATGACCCTCAAGAAATCACTTTTTGAATGAAGGCCTTGAATATGGATCACAAATCCTGGAATATCAAAGAACATTACAATTTGTAATATTATTACTTCTGTTTGCATATCTAAGTATGTGGCTGACAAGCTATATAGCAATTTTTGAGCACATAGATACATACCCAGCATACCAGTATTTCTCTGTCAATCACTACTACAGCTATGTTTGCTCTTATTTAACTCCTATAAATTATTCACCACACCTGGGAATTGAGCTCTCAACATCACTATGGTACTAATTACATGAGGTCAAGATGTAGATTAAGGGTAGCTAATTCAAACCTTTGCCCTGGCCCTCACCAGGGTTCACTCATCTGATTCTTAAGTCTACTCTTTGCCTCTTGCCAACTATTATATTATAACAGGTTAAGAGCCCTGCACTCTGACCTTGAAGCAGACAAGACTTTCCCATGATGTTAGATCCTCCACAGCCAATGTCTCAGCTGCTACCACCACTGCAATCATTGTTATTGAGGTCTGCTCCAACTACTTTGGGCCAGGCACATAACACCAATGCTATGAACTTGCCCAGCACCATAACTTTTCATGGCAGCAATCCACTTGTTATCATCCACACCAGTGCTGCATCCTCTGTATCTATACTTTCCACCTCCAATACCTCCACTAAGATTGACAAGCTCCACAATAAGAATTGGGCTGAATGGTCTTTCCATGTTGATATCATACTCAAGTACAAGAGTGTCTATGCCAGATCTCACTGCCACAACTGAGTGGATGGTACACAATCTCATTGCCCAAGAGCTGATCTCTACCACTGTTAGAGATGACCAGGTTGTCCATATCTGTTCCTGCAAGACTGCTGTGCAGATGTGGCAGGTGCTCACCATCATCTCTAATGTGCTGTTATCAACAAAGACTTCAGGACATGGCTGAAGTTGGTGGTCAAGTTGGATGAAGAGCATTTCCCAATCTCTGTAAACAAGATGGCTTATTGTTCATTTCAGGACGTCTGGTGATCCCAAGGGTGAACTCCATGCAGAAACACATCCATATTTTGTCTTGCCCACAACTGTCTAAACCATTTGGGAGGTGATAAGGCATACACAGCATTTCAAGGATCATACTACTGACCATCTATGCACAAGGACTTAATTGAGTCATATATTCCAAGGTGTTTTCCATGCCATGTGATATATTTGTAAGCAATCATATGACCACATCTGAATCATTTTAAGGGAATTGGTGTGGGGAATGTCTGATTGACATCCTCACTTTTGACAATGGCAGCAATCTAGGCACCTCATGTATTTCATCTCCACTTTATAGCCCCTATTTTTGCCTCATGCTTGTCTCATGTATTCCATTAGATTCCTCATAACTCCCCTTCATCCTATAGGATATCATCCAGTTATCTATGCTATGCTACACATGATAAACCCCCAAGCTGGACCAACTGGTTTCTTCTCAGTCTTGTTCACTTGGAGACTGCCTATCTTCACTTTTGCCACACAAGGTCTCACTCCTTACTTTTTAGTTTGCCATTGAGTGCCACTGACAGAGGTTCCCCCTTGCACTAGCAACACCAGCTCTTGAGTGAGTTTGGTTGTTTCACTTGAATAAGACTATCCTTACAGATATCATGGAAAGACTCACAATCAACACCTCTTGCATCTGCCCTATTATCTACCACACTTTTGCCTTCACCAGTAGGAAACCACTCCTACTGTCCCATTGATAACCAGACACACTATTCGCTGATTAGAAGTGTTATGCCAGTTGGAAACCACTGTCCCCTCCATATCTGAGTCCACAGAAAGGAATAAGGTTTACCCACCCATATAGGATATTGACTACACATACAAAACTCTAACCAGGAGTTTCCTAGGAGGTTTGCTAGTTGCCTCACCAGAAATCCAAATCTATAGAGAAGATTGAGAAAACTATCCCCCTTTGTATTCCCTTATCTGAGAAAGAGGAGAACATTGATCTTGTATATCTGGAAGTTGCAATAGAATCTAACAGATTCATATCTGATAAATCCAGATCACTGCATAGGACATCCTCACCATTGGAGAAAGCCAATTGAGTAGAACACAGGTCCAACACTTATTGATTGAACAGGAGGTTTTTCAGAACACTCCTCTATCACTGTATAGAGCACCTGAATGGCCAGCTGCTAAATTCACTAACCCATGAATAATCCAAGCAGATATTGAACTGACATCGGAAAACCTGTTCTGATCTCACAGAGGAAAACTGTTCCCTGTAAAATTATTTCCAAAAAAATCCAAATCCATGCATTAAAATCTGACTGAGAAAACTGTTCTCCAGATTCTATTACTGTTAAAACCCAGCAGATTTTATGTCCGAAAACCAAGAAGACAAATCTGCATGTCCCTCACTCAGTTTCAGCAAGATATTGCTAACATCCCCACCCTCGCCAGAATCGACTGGCCACAAGGATCAATCACCCAGACCAATGTGTTCACTAACATCCTAGCAGCATGTGACAACATGGGATTCCAGATTGCCACACTACAAACTCAGGCAGCAGCTACTGCTACTGCTACTACATCTACCACTAAGATCACTAAGCTACTTGCAGATCCAGGACAGTTTGATGGATCTATGGCTATGTTTTAAGAATGGTGGGCTAAGGTCAAAGCATGGCAATCAGAAAATCACCTTGCTATGCCCACCAATACCAACAAACCAGTTCATGCAGTCCTATCTCGCCTACAAGGATCCAAAGCTGGGAGCTTTGCTAGAAACTGCCTACAGATCCTTAATAATAGAGGCATATACACCTGGAATAAGTTATGCAATGAACTACAAGATCTTTTCCAACCTGCCAATCAGAAGAATTGGGCATGAAAGAAACTTCATGATCTCAAACAAGGAAAGATGATTATCAAATTTGAGACCTATAGCCAACCTGCTCAATTTGATCATGGTCAACTGCTTGACATCATTGAGCAGAACATTGATCCATCCATCATCCAGAAAATCATTGAGGAAGACACTTGTCCTACTGATCCAGCAGACTATCTAACCAAGGTTCAAGCAATCAGTCAAAAGAGACAATTGACCCAATTCCTCAGAGTCACAGGATCTTCTTCCTATATAACACAAGACCATGACACTATGGACATCAGTACTCTTGACACCACTGATGATGAAGACAGTGAAGCAGAAATTGATGCATTCATTAAAGGAAAAGGAAGAACCAAAGGCACTAATTGCAACAAAAAGGAACTCTCATGTTTCAATTGAGGAAAGAAATTGAATGATCCATTGACATGCTTGATCAAATTCTCTCAGAACTGTTCATGCAATCAAGAAAGAGCAAGAATGATTGGAACTTCACCAGAGAATCTAGTTCTGAAGGCATATCACAAATACCTCAAGGTCTTCTCTAAACAGGAATCTGAATGCATGCCAGTCCACAAGCCATGAGACCATGCAATTGAAATGAAGGAAACCTTTGTACCTAAGAAAGAAAGATTGATACCCCTATCACTACAGGAACAGAAAGGAGTGTGTGACTTCATTGATGATCAGATCAAGAAAGGGTATATTCAACCATCTAAGTCTTCCCAGACTTCTCTCATATTCCTTGTACCTAAAAAATATGGAAAGGAGTGAATGGTACAAGATTATTACTATCTGAATGAACACACAGTCAAGAACCATTATCTACTCCCTCTTATCTGGCAGTTGTCTGAAAAACTGCACAGAGCTAAAGTGTTCACCAAGATGGATCTCTGATGGGGATACAACAATGTTAGGATCAAAGAAGGTGATAAATGAAATGTCATCTTCATTTATTGCAGAGGTTCCTTTGAATCCCTGGTGATGTACTTTGGTCTTTGCAACTCACCTGCCATCTAGTCTTTCTACAGCTTGAAAAGCAGGACCTCTTCATCAAACCCAAGAAATGCTCCTTCCAACTCAAGAAAGTCAAATCCCTAGGCATGACCATCTCTGCTGAAGGAATCAAGATGAATGATGACAAGGTCCAGCCTATATTGGAATCGCCCACCCCAAAAACTGTTCGAGGTGTACGCAGTTTTGTATGCCTAACCAACTTTGATCAAAGATTTATCAAGGACTATGCTCAAGTAGCTCACCCTCTGAATGATCTGACTAAAAAGAATAAAGCCTTCAAATGGAAGGAAGCACAGCAGAAAGTGTTTGATGCACTTAAGGAGCTGTCCACCACTGCCCCTATCTTTGCATTCCCGGATATTGGCAAGCAATTACGACTTGAAACCAATACTTCAGACTTTACAACTGGCACAGTTCTATCCATTCTAACATATGACAAGTGGCATCCAATTGCCTACTTATTGCACTCTATGATGCCCCAAGAACACAATTACCCAATTGCTGATAAAAAGATGCTGAGTGTTATCCCAAGCTTGGAAGAATGGAGACACCCAAATTGAAGTATGGAATGACCACACAAACCTTCAATGGTTTATGAAGCAACAAGATCTAAATTGACAACAAGCTTGATGGGCACAGTACCTTTCCTGATTCAACTTCAAATGCATATACAAGGCTGGAGCCCAAATAGGTAAACATGATGACCTATCTCACCAAGAAGATTATGCTGTAAGAATTCAGAATGACAACAAAATGATTCTTGTCATTCCTCCAGAAAAGATTGCTGTCACTACTTTAAACACATCAGCATCAAAAGCCACATTCATACCACCATGGTCCGAATCAGAGAATCAGATGTCATTATATTATGTAAGAAATATGCAATCTGTAAAGATCAAGATGGACTTCACTTCACCAGATCAGGAAAGATTTACATACCCAGAGATCAAAATCTCCGGTGACTTGCACGAAATAAGAATCGTGTGGAATCATGAGTAGTAAAGAAAGAATTCTTACTATGCAAAGGAAGACTATACTAATTTCTATCCTTCCACCAAGTTTCATTTAAATTCAACTGTTCAATAAAAAGATATAGCCATATCTTTGAACACTACTTTTATTACTATTAGCACTACTACAATAGCTAAGTAGATACGCTTCAGTAAGAATACACCCATTATGTAGTTGGTCATATTCTCACGCCTACACTGCAATAGTCACATGACCCTTGCCTTGCCTAGGATGCTGCCACACTTGCCATCCAGTCACAGCATTGATCTAAATTAGTACAAATGTTCCTGTGTATAATATCACATTCCAGATTTAGCTAGCTCAGGTGAGTCAGACTAAGTCAATGTGAGTTATACTGGTTAGCATGGGAATGTACAGCCACAAGGCTATGCAACAATAATATGAGTCATACTGACTCATAGCACAGCCATACAAGTGCCAAAAGGGGAAAATACAGTTATGACTCATTCTGAGCCAGAGTGAGTCATTTCCCAAATATGGTATGACACAGCCACATATGAGTCATATTGAGTCATACCTAAAAATAACCACCAATGGCACAAATATCTCAAGGCAGTGAGAACTAATTAGGAAGCCAACACAGCCCCATGTAAATAGCATAAAAGGAGGGCAGATTTGCCTGCAAGAAAAAGAGAGAATCTCATAGAATCTCAGAAGAATCAGAGAGTCCACTAGTTAGAGGTAGTCTACATTAGAACCT
>JBBPOE010000446.1:0-23538 GCA_038091295.1 Tylopilus felleus | reverse complement strand
GAGGCAGACATGAGGCAGACAGCCATGAGGCGGACAGCCATGAGGCGGACAGCCATGAGGCGGACAGCCATGAGGCGGACAGCCATGAGGCGGACAGCCATGAGGCGGACAGCCATGAGGCGGACAGCCATGAGGCGGACAGCCATGAGGCTGTGCAAGAGTCTAGACCAGGGGCGATACTTAGGTTAAGGAGTGTAGTGATCAGTAGTGATCAGTATTGTAGTGAGGTTGGGAGTTCAATTTCCGGGTATGGCAAATAATATAGGGGTGAAGTAGAGCGAGCATAACACGTGGGCTGTTTGGTCTTGATTGCAGCTGGGAAATTGGAAGTTTGTGCCACATTGGTCAGCAGGCACGTGACACTTGGGGCATCGATTCTCGGTGCAACACGCCACCAGACATTGTTCTGGGTGATCCCCAATGAAGGCCGCAAGCACGGGATATACTCGTTGACGAGCCCATCAGCACACACCATATTGACACCCTCCCGGCTAGCAGCTACAAGGAACTGAACAAGCCGCCTCATGCAATAGTGAAAGAAGCAGTATCCAGCCACAGAGTTGTTCTCGAAGGTTTCAAGCTTCGAGACAGGTAAGTACCCCACCAGGATCGAAGCATGATGCATGGGCTGACAACAAATATGTTTTGAAACATTCCCTATGGTCAGGTACACCAGCCACGCCACTTTGTCCCCCTTGAATCGTAACAACTCTGTTTTGTCAGAGGCGAGGATAACAGGTGACACGGTGGCCCCTGCTGGTGATTGGGACTAAACATCTCCTATCAACGTGCATCGCTGACCACATGTTTTGCAGGGACCTACCTGGGTTTTCCACCACCAGTCGCCAGTCCACATCTCATCATAACACTGCGTCTTTGCCTGAGGGTCGGTGTAGACTTTTTCAGGTGCATATGCCATTTCGTTCTTGAATGCCGCATTCCTGATTAACTCTCGCACACAGGCCACGGGATCATGCAGCCACAACTCCAGCTCCTCGCCTTCGCCTTCAAGTTCAATATTGTGGCCCTTGTCTGCTTCGGCATCTCCTGGCTCTCTGGGAATCACCACATCCCCACGCACGCGCACCAGCTCACACTGCCATTCTGGGCCAGTGGGAAGTTGATCAATTAACTTCATCAATGTGTGCGTGCTCTTGTAGGCTGGTTGTGTCCGTTCACGTGTTTGCGCAGCAAGTAAGTGCCACCTGCTGTATGGATTGATGTGACTCACAATGGGCAATTTTAGGAACTCATTTGTAGCTCGTTGGTTCATGTTCATGATAAGCCAGTCAGCCAATTCCCACTCATGGCAGTCTGTGAATGGGGTGTAGGCACCTCGCCCTGATACCTCCTGTAAGGCTTTCATCGACTCAAACATGGTTTTGGCTGATCCAAGGACATCGGCAGCACAGCCTTTGTCATACTTGTATACGTATCTTTTATTTATTTCAGCATTAGCAGTGTCGTGGCCTGACTCCAAATTGACTGCCAGTGGCCTGTCGTGCTCATCTGGGCCTGCTTCATGACCCAGGAAGGAGTCATCATGGTTGATGGCATTTCGCAGGGCTGCTGCTTGGCAACGTGGCGAATGACCAATATGCCGTCGTACGCCTGCCTGCGTGGGGAATACTTGGCCACAGTAGCTACACTGGTTTCGTGTGACCGGGAATGGGTAAGGGTGGGCGTGATGAGGCATGGTAAGAGAAGAACAAGAAAGGCACCCGTCATAAGCCCACAAAATTCCATGACCATATGGGCCCTCTAACCGAATGCTAGGCCGTCCATTCTATTCAGCTAACCACCTCTCCATTTCAGGCCTCGGCTATATATGTATGTAAGGTCTCTCTTTTTTTTTTTCTCCTTGTCCTCTGCACTGATGTCATTCCAGTCTGAACCCCACTGTGGTCATGTCCACCAGCCCAGCGAGAAGGTGCAGGCAATGTTAGGTGGGCATGGCTCTCTAACTATGGTTGAGATTCACTCATTCACACTTCTCTGGCAGACGAGCATGAACAATCCAAATGTGCATCCAAGAAGCAAGCCTGTGAAAAAGCAAAGCGACGTGAGACATTGGCTTGCAAACGCGAGCAAGCAACCAAGGTGGCAGAGACAGATCCATTCATGGCTGCGATTTTACATGAGACATCAGTGCAGAAAGATGCCATGGCTGCGACCCTAAGGGCACCGTTCCAGGGCCCTACAGCAAGCCCTGTCAACCTCAATCTGGACCACACAGTAAGTACTACACTCACGACATACATGTACATATTTCTAACCCCTGCTAAGTTCTCGACAAGATCAGTGAGGAGCCTCCACACAACCAATCTGGCCACACACCCTGCCATGCTCATGGCATCACTGACAGTTCACCAGGGCAGAGTACCACCAGCAATTGGCGCTGTAGGTACTGCCAACAGGCAAACTGCATTTGTGAACTCACAGGTCAACGTGAACACGAAGGTTAGCCTAAGCTGTTGTTGTACTACACAAACATTCACGTTACTGACATGTGACTAGTCTGTGAACGCTATGAGTGTGCTTGGCAAGCCTGCCCTGCCAACCTAGCCTACCAAGTCAAACACTGTGAGCGTGTTTGGCCCGACACTGAACCTGCCCACCCAGCCTACCAAGTTGAAGAGTGTGCTTCATCAGGCCCCGCCCACCCAGCCTACTACCAAGTCAAATGGACTGCAACATAAGAAAGCCTATATCAACGTCCTAGATGCAAGTCCACCAAAGAAGCAGAAGCGATTACCTTTGCCATATCCTATGTAAGCTAATCATGTATATGTACTCACATCATCCTAACATTCAGATTCAACCAGCAAAAGTCAAGTTGTTAGCATTGGGCTGGAAGATCTCAGCATTGATGATGAGAACCAAACCACACAGGTTCAGGATGACATGGATCTTGACGAGGACCCATTGCCAAGGAAGTGCGCGCACACCATGGTCTTGTCTGACGAGGATGAGCCCACTGGCAATGACCATATGGCACTGAGTCTTAAGATCACGGGTGGCACTGATCATGGCAGTAAGACATGTGCCAAGGCTGGTGACTATGACAGGGCAACACGGAGTGCCATTGAGACGGCCATTAAAATTTATTGCACAACATTGCTTGGTAACAACCCATATCCAGTGCCAGTCAAGGAGATTGAGTGGGCCAGGGCAGCGTGGGATGAGGCCTGCCATCACCACCACGTGAATACTCCACATGACCCAGTGCTCCTGAAGCTGGTAAGATTTTTATTGTCCAAGTCATATAATGGCCTGGTCGTTGCATGAGTTAACTTCGCCATTTCAGATCACTGCATGCACATGTTATTTACAGGGCCAGTTCAAGTCAAAGGCCTGCCCAATCGTCGCAGCAGTGTATGGGTTTGATACCAGTGCTGATGCCAGTGCAATCAGGCGCAACCGAGCACTGTTCCAGGAACTGAAACAGGACTCAGTGTTCATATTCCGAGTACGTGATACTTACTACTTAGTCCCCCGCTGTCTTTGCTCACTGATGTGAGAAGCACCATGGCGAATCGCTTGATGAACATACCGGTATATATATGATGCCCGCCATCCAGCAAGTCATCAATGTTGTGCTCTTTAAGAACAAGAACGACGATGGCATTTGATGGGAGAGATACTACAAGCCTTTTCCCATCGTAGGGTTTGCGCTCACAATCACTGCGGTAGGTTTGAACTTGTATGAAGGCTGCCCTACTCACTACGACTGAACAGATTGAGTGTGCTATCAATGAATGGAAGAGCAGTGTACATGAAATGATTGTATTCAAAGAGCATGAATACTCGACTGTCTTCGGGAAACACCTTGGTTCACTTGATGAATTAAACACCATGACGGCTTCGATAGGACTACTTATGAAGCTACTCCAACGGGTCTACAACCATGGCTGGTAGGTGAATTATGTTTGTTGTTGGTACTGTTGATGCCAGCTGTTGCCAGTGCACATGCTGGTGTCATGAATCCAGGTGTTGAAATGGGTGAACTCAAGAAAGCAGTATCCAGGCATGCTTTCCTCAACGTGATAGACAAGTACAAGCACATGGAAGGTGCAGTGGATCTACATGTTGAGACGGAGCCAGAGGATAACTCAGATGCCGAGGAACACCATGACATGGACACTGGTCTAGAGGATCTGGATCCTACGGATGATTTAGAGGACAAGCAAGTGGGCGAGTCAGATGATGACTGAACTGACGGTTTAGATACCATATAGATGTGTCGGGCTGGAGTTGGTGCGCGTTTTCAACAATGATGACTCAGAGTACAGTACTATACGGTAATACCTAGTACAATGTCTTCAACTACATTGTCATATAGAGTGTTTCTTGCATGTTTATTTACTTTGAGTGATGCCTACCATAGTCTATAGATTCTATGGAGCCTGATGAAGAAAATAACAGCGTGCTACAGTGGACTACAACAGGCAATGTCAATGTATGGTGTGCCATGACCTTATGTAACAGGATGCTACAGTAGCATACATAGAAAACATGTATGCTACAAAGTAATATATAAGGGGGGGATGTCAATAGGTGCAACTGGTACTATATATGCGACATAGTCCGAGGTAATCTCAGGTAGACTTCTCCATTTTTCCTGATGTAACCAGATACACGTAGATAATGATGGCCAGGATAAGACCAGGGACAACTGTGGTCATAAGGGAGGTAATGCACCAGAGAATTTTCTCAAAGTACGACAGAAAGGTGTAGTTCCACGCGATGCAGTGAATACTGCTGAACACCATTGCACTCAGTTCTCCGATAATTGGTACGGGGAGGTTTAAAGTCTTGATATCTACGTCTGGCGGATAGCCGCAAAGGGAGGGGACTCGATGGGCTTTAACGGAAGCATTTGAGACGCTGCTGATGCCATGAAGATTTAGTACTGGCTCAAAAATGTCGCACAAGATGTCTCTAATCCGGCTCTCCTTGACTCCAAACTGGTGCAACAACTCGCTGGCACTCTGGGGTTTTCTAGGAATCATGCCAGTGTGATCAGCATATTTACTACCAGAGGACTCTAGATGTACCTGTATATTATTTCAGGAATTTCGCCAGGTTCCCTCCAGTAGACAGGAGCAGGACATCGTATGTCCTTGGGTTTATACCACCAAAAAGCGTACGTAAAGTGACTGAGTATTGCTATAGCCAAGGTACCTATCTCGAGCTGCGTTGTAGGAAGCTGTCCGAAGAATCGTGCTATGAGCTGGATGACAAACCAGACCAGCTGCATGATGGCGATGGTCTTTGACAGCCAATCTCCTTTGCTCCTGTCGTCAAGATCCTTCTCCGATACCATGGACATTTGGACGGAATCCGCCTTGAGGAAATCGAGGAGCTCATCAGGGGTGAGAGGATAGTATACTTCGCGAGGTAGAGCTGGATCCCTCTCGATAAAGAGCATGAATCCACCCATCCATGCATAGAATGAATGCTTCAGCGTCCAGTGGTGATAGTCTTTGAGAGACTCCACCGAATTCGAGGATGGACCGAGCTTTCTGTGAACAGGTGTTCCGCGAAAGGTTGCTCGTATCGAGGAATACAGCGACACCAACATTTCAGGCCACTGCCAAGGAGCTTTAGAAAACGAATCAAGGACAATACAAACTTACGCTTTCAGTCGTCTCCTTTGGGACTGTGATTCTGACCTCGTCTGCGTCGTATGGTACCCTCGGGCTAACAAGGCGGGGATCGCAGCATGATTTCACGCGGAGCTCGAGCGTGCCGTCTTGAAGTGCTTCTTGGAATCGCTTTTGTACCGCACGGGCACCGAAAAACTGGCGGGCAGCCCACATGACAACGATTTCAGGGGAACCTATGGCCAGAATCATAATGCCCAGGCGACGGGCCCCGACAGTGACTCCACTTTCTACCGGACCAGGTATATTGGGGTGGATTGCTGTCCAGGCGCAGGCGAAAAGAGTTGCAACGCAGCTTAGGATGATGCTCCATAGCGTCCTCTTATCCGTACATGATGAGGAGAGGGCATTTTTGTGAATTATGGTGTTATTTAGAGCGGTGGCATAGGAAAACGGGGCGAGCAGGAGAATCAAAAAGTGGGGACCCATCATAGTGGCAAGAGTCGAGTCCCTTCAACTATGTGTGACGAAGTGCATGTCCAGCTTGCGCACAGTGTGGTTTTACACTGCATCTCCAGAGGGCGCAATGCGTTTGACGCAATCCTTGCAGGATCAAATTTCAACGTTCATTAATCAACACCACCCAAGATTGTACTTACCTAGAATGTACAATACAAGTGATTACCTGCAGGCGTTGATGTTACGTCATTTATCCATCCGTTGAACTATGTGCGACGAACAGGTGCCCAACTTGCAACCAGAGTAGCAGTTTTCCACCTCGTTGTTACTATACTGCTCTGAGCAGTGTGTTCCACGTACTTAACTGCATGCGGAGATCAGATCAAACGTTCAAAAACCACCGACATCAAACATGTAATGCATACCTAGGTGATTACTTGCAGTCATTGTGGTTACGCGATAAGAGCTGACGAAATACCACACGACGAAAAGATTTCTTCGTTAGTTGGACACAGCCAAGGTCAAATGCTGTTTGAGCTAGCGTCGTAGCGGCCTGAACCCCTACAATGTGGCGTTCATCTCCGGGCCAGCCTGATTCGTCTGCATTGCACGAAAGGCTTAGAGCATGTCCTAGAATGGCAAGAACCGGCGAGTAGATAGCAAGCACCCTGTGCTATCAAACTACCTCCGAGGGTGACAAAATCAGCTGACAGGGCGTTCAATTATGGGGTGTTTAAGTAGTGGCACCGAAGCGAAATGAACAGCGCGCCATTCACGTTAGTCCGTGAAATCCCCATTTACTTTGCATGTCATCTCTACATTCGATTCGAGGCCCCTTGCCGGTCACCTCAGCATCGGATGACCCATTCACCGCTCCAATCGCAAAATTCGAACCCCTGCGAGCCAAGTGGGTAATGAACGAATGTAGCCAGTACACGTGGGGTCGCCAAGGCTTCTTGATCCCTGCATCGTGTCCGGTTGCTCCAAACCACGAAGTCTAGACCCAAGTCGTACTGCAAAGAACGGATTGTTGGAACGACCGGGGGCGACCGACTAAATAGAAAGAGTGAACTACTGCAAGTAAGTAAGAGAGGGTAAAGGTGTATCTTACCTCTATGCGATCCTCATAGAGTCCCACGGTGCAAAGGCAGTTATCGGTAAATCGAGGTCAGAGCATCATGACGTCAGTACTGGAGAACTTGAAGTACATAGACACACACCATTTCGTTCCAGTATGAGGGCCGCTAATGATTAACGATCCTCCCACCTTGTCCTTGCTTGATCAACTAAGCAGCTGCGTATTGGTAACAAAGAAACGTCCCATTCGCGTTTCCGTTGCACGTCATGTCAGTGTGATCGACACATTGTGAGCAAGTGCATCATAATTTCATGCGTACCTCATGCTGGTTACAAGCAAATTCTCCGTCCACGGTGGGCATTATGAGTAAATAATCTAAACTGTTTGCACCACGCCCTGCCTGCCTAGCACCTCCACAGCCATGTCGACCGTACTCTTGACGTGTGCCGACTCGGACACGCGATCAACAGCCCTTGATGCCACAGGGGGTCTTAGTAATACCGTCCGATCGGAGGCAGCCCTTGTTGGAGCGATATCGTTGATGGGCCAATATCGAGACCGTCTTAGGTGAGCCGCGACTGATTCTTTGCAGAGCGAGCACAATCTTTCGGGGGTTGGGTCCCTGCCAGTATTAGTCAATGACTCGGATAACACAAGCCTTGTGAGTACATTTGCGCTCCCCGGAAACATCCGAGAAAGACAACACGTGCGTGACGTGGCCTGTCACCTTCAAGGGATCACTGGCTCTAACCCCCAGCATTGGCACGGACTAAATTAAACTTCCCGGCGTGTCGTATATCGACGACTCAGTAACTTCAACGCCGGGTCCACATTACTCGTATCGTATGATCTAGGTAAGTATGACGGTACATCTCTGACGGTGGTGGTGAATGGACACGTTAAATTTGATCCTGCAGGCCATTACGTGGAATGTATTGCACAAGCAGTGATATATGCGCTAAATTAAGGATGGAAAAACCCACTCTATTTGCAATGTTGGGCACGCCCGAAGTTCGTCACACATAATTGAAAAGTATGGAATCTATGGATACATAAATGCCATATGGGCACCTGCTGACTGAACCCTCCCAGCATGGTTCTCGCCACTATGACCGTGACGAGTCTTCTTCTCTCGACTCTCCTGTTCGTTACATTTTCCTATGGTGCCGTTCAAAATAGCACCATCATTCGTGAATATGCTCTCGCTTCGTCATGCACAGGGAGGAGGACCCTATGGAATATCATCAAAAGTTGTGTTGCGACTCTTTTTGCCTGCGCATGGACAGCAATCCATCCTAATATGCCTGGTCCAGTAGAAGGGATCGCTGTCAAGGCCCGTCGCCTGGGAATGATGATTCTGGCTTTAGTCGCACCTGAAATCGTTGTTATGCTGGCTGTCCGCCAGTTCTTCGCTGCCCGTGCACTACACAAGCGATTTCAGGAGGCACTTCACGATGGCACGCTCGAGCTCCGTGTAAAGCCATGCTGCGAGCCCCGCTTAGTCAGCGGGAACGTTCCATGTGATGCAGACGAGGTCAAGATTACAATTCCTGACAAGGCGCCGACAGAAAGCGTAAGTTCTATTTTTCCGGGGGATACTTACGTTGTCTAATGATCCTTGCCAGTGGTCTGAAAAGTTGGCGCCGTTGTATTCCTCGATAACCGAGATGTTTCGCACAACATCTTCTCATATTCATATTCACGAAAAGCTTGGTCCATCCTCGGTTTCGATGAAGTCATTGAAATGTCATTACCGCTGGACGCTGAAACATTCGTTCTATGGATGGATGGGTGGATTTGTGCTCTTTATCGACAGAGATCCAGCTCTACCTCGCGAAGTATACTATCCTCTCACCCCTGATGAGCTCCTTGAGTTCCTCAAGGCGGATCTCGTCCAAATGTCCATGGTATCGGAGAAGGATATCGACGACAGGAGCAAAGGAGATTGGCTGTCGAAGACGGTTGCGGTCATGCAGCTGGTCTGGTTTGTAGTCCAGCTCGCCGCCCGAGCTTCCATACGGCTTCCTACAACGCAGTTGGAGATAGATGCGTTGGCTATATCAATCCTCAGTTGCTTCACCTATGCCTTCTGGTGGCACAAGCCGAAGGACGCACGACGCCCTGTTCCTGTCTACTGGAAGGAACCAGGAGAGTTGCCCGAGATAGAATACAGGTACATTCAGAATTCAATTGATAGTACAATTTTTGATCAAATCCTTCTCAGCGCACCGCAAAGTATCGATGAGTTTCAGCACCAATTTGGCCTCAAGGAGAACTGGATCGGAAACTGCTTTGGTTACGTACTTCAGCCACTGCTCAATCTTGGTGGTATACAATACATTTCGGATGCTGCTGTCAAAGCCCACCGAGTCCCCTACCTCTGCGGCTATCCACCAGACGTGGATAGAGAAACATTTGGACAGCTTCACCTCCCCATATCATTCATCGGAGCTTTGGCTGGCATGGTTTTTGGTGGCATTCACTGCATCGCATGGAATTCTACTTTTCCAACGCACACCGAGAAAATAGTGTAGCGCGTCGCCTCCCTTGCAACGGTAGCCATGCCTGGACTCGCTCTAACTGTCATGAAATACTGCAGCGTGACGGCTGATGCCAAGCCGATCCCCCATGCTTCCATTAAAGCGAGTTCCAGCCTCATTATTGCGTTTCTCTATGTCAGCTGTCGTTTGATCCTGATGGTCCTTACGATCCTCAGCTTGCGTTCGCTTCCTGATGGTGTGTACGATGAAGTTTGCTGGACAATTCCTATACCGCATTGGTAGACACTACCAGTGGCAATCTGACTTGCGCTCTTCTCTCTCTCTCTTTTGGACACGGATACGGTCAATCAGAGAGAGCTATATTAGATACCTAAGTACGGCA
The DNA here is from genome assembly GCA_038091295.1 of Tylopilus felleus. NCBI lineage: Eukaryota > Fungi > Basidiomycota > Agaricomycetes > Boletales > Boletaceae > Tylopilus > Tylopilus felleus. Next base: position 13,512 of record JBBPOE010000446.1, on the reverse strand, counting down.
GGATGTTTGATCCGAGTCCATACTGTATTTCTTCGCTTCGGCCCCCAAATTAAGTAAACTGTATGCGAAAGTCCGAATGAAAGTTTCGCCTTAGGTTGAGATCACTGTCCTCCACTTTGAGCAAGACAAGATACAGTGCCTACTGGCAGTCGTGTTAGACCTCTGACTCCGAATGTGATGATGTGCAATATGTGGCAGTCAACGATGCCGAGCCCCAAGCACGGAGCTCCCGCTATAATCCACCTTCCACTGGCACGTCGTTGTTCAAACATCTTCTGTGCTGCATACTTGTAGCAAGGGCTGCGCGTCGACGGCCATCACCTGTCCCTAAATTCCGATGAATCGACTGCAGAACGCTAAGAAAGAGTTTATTCAGATACACAAAGTGGCTGCGGTATTCACTTACGACATCCAACCCAATCGGCAACGTCTTGGGCAGCCCATTTTCGCCCAATCCACTTCCCCTTTATACAGGAACCAACTGTGTCCTTAATGGTCTTCTCAATGTCGTTGGCGACAGTACGCAGCTGATCGCGTTTGGACGAGACTCCGTTTAGGGTAATATCAAAGCCATCCCTGGCCGGGTGAACTACGATACTGAGCCAACTGATTCCCTGGGGGGATCTTCCCCAAAGGGTCAATATCTCTGTCGCGCGTACACGGAGAACTGACCTGTGACATAACCGTGCCTTGTCCGATGCGAGGTACGACACCAGACCTGCGACGTCCTCCGGGTTACCGAGCTTGGCCTATGTAGATCGTCAACCATGCACCGGTCGCTCGCACGCGTTCTGTGCATGATTTTTACCAATAGTTATCACACATGCGGCATTGCAGAAACGGGAAGACCGGCGGAGATGCACGCCATATCCTTATCAACAAATATTGTCGATTGCGCCTGACGCGTACGTGTTCACAGTGATTCCGTGACATACAGTTCCAATGTTCTGGGAACGTACGGGTAGTGAGACGATTAGGGAAGCTCTGAGGTGAATGCAAACGTCCTGAACTGACCTCAGCCTTCTGATCGCAAACTCAATGTTGCTGTATATGCAATCTCATCTATCGTCTGCAAGGTGAAATTAGCGCCACGGCATTCTAGTGTGGAGAAGGCGTACCTATTGTTCTTCCTATTACTCAGGATGAAGGACCAACATTTTTACTACCTTTTAACCTTGTTTAGTCAGTTGAACCGATGTTATATTTGTATCACGGAAAACCACGAATGCCACCTTAGCGTTCACGTTGAACTTAGTGCCCCAGGGATCAACAGACGCTGAGCGAGTCATTGCCAACTTGTAGGATCCGCTGTTGAAGAAAGCGGCCTCCCCGTCGTGAATATACCCGCGATGGCAATCTACGAAAAGTGCGCCTAACCCTAACCCTAGTGTGTGAACCGACTCTTTCGTCGGGTCTGCCGCTTTGCCGAGCGGAGTTCTAAAATAAGTCGACGGTGCTGCCCGGCTGCCTCCAAATTGCTTGATTCTCTATCCAAAAGAAAACGACCACACCTCATTGACGTTGCTGCAGCTTCTCACATCGAGAGCTAACCTCGGACAATCTGTCCGAGTCTTTGATGCCAGATGGTTCCGAAGCACAGGTATACAGTTGAACCGAATACTGACCATATTTATACTTACATTCGACCAGATTCTGAGTTACGCCAGTATGTAAGTACTAGCTGAAGCTGCTCAACTTATAGCAATCGACCTCAGGCATCATTCAGCTCAGCCAACGGATAAAACATTCCGCCACGTTGCATATCGACAACTCTTGCCGTACGATCTAGGTAAGTTATGGTGTTACATTTTGACGGTGGTGGTTAATAAACATTGGAGTTTGAGATGAAATAGTCCTTGCACACAATCACGTGGCCCAGAGTGGTGTAAACCTACACTCCAACACACGTGGTTGGAAGGATGGATACTTAAATGCCGGATGGCCATTCGTCTGCTGATCCGAGAAACCCTCGCACCACTCTTGCCACCACTATGATGAGCATCCTCCTTTCAACTCTCCTGTTCATTCCATTTTCCTACGCCACCGCTCTAAATAACACCATCAGTCACGAATATGCACTCTCCTCGTCATGTTCGGGTAGTAGGACGCTATGGAGTATCATCCTAAGCTGTGTTACGACTCTTTTTGCCTGCGCCTGGACAGCAATCCACCCTAACATACCTGGTCCAGTAGAAAGTGGAGTTGTTGTCGGGGCCCGTCGCCTGTTCATCATGTCTTTGGCTTTAGCTGCCCCTGAACTTGTTGTCATCTGGGCTATCCGCCAGCTCTTCGCAGCCCGTATAACACAGAAGCAATTCCAGAAGGCACTTCGGGATGGCACGCTTGAACTCCGTGTGGAACCACGCTGCAAGCCCCGTCTCGTGAGCAGAACCGTCCCACGCGATGCAGATGAAGTCAGAATTATGATCCCCGAGAAGGTGATCGAAAGCGCAAGTTATATTTTGCCCTGTATTCGTTATCTAATGAACGCATATTAGTGGTCGGAAAAGTTGGCGTCGTTGTGTTCCTCGATACGTGCAACCTTTCGCAGAACACCTGCTCACACAAAGCTCGGCCCGTCCTCGATTTCCGTGGAGTCGCTGAAAAGCTATCACCACTGGACACTGAAGCATTCATTCTACGCATGGATGGGTGGATTCCTGCTCTTTATCGACAGAGATCCAGCCCTACCTCGCGAGATATACCATCCTCTCACCCCTGATGAACTCCTCGATTTCCTCAAGGAAGATCGCGTTCAAATGTCCATGGTATCAGAGAAGGATATCGACGACAGGAGCAAAGGAGATTGGCTGTCGAAGACAGTCACCGTAATGCAGTTAGTCTGGTTTGCCGTCCAGGTCGCAGCCCGATCCTTCGGACAGCTCCCTACAACGCAGCTCGAGATAGGTACCTTGGCTATCGCAGTCCTCAGTTGCCTCACCTACGCCTTCTGGTGGTACAAGCCTAAGGACGTGCAATGCCCTGTTCCTGTCTACTGGAAAGAATCGGGAGCACTTCCCGAGATAAGATACAGGTACATCTTGAGTTTCTTTGACGGTACGGAGTTTGATTAAATCCTTCGCAGTGTACCCCAAAGTATCCCAGAGTTTGCGCGCCAGTTCGGAGTCAAGGAAGGCTGGTTCATGGACAGCTGGTACATGATATCGCGACCAGCGCTGAATCTTGAAGGTGTCCATAGTGTTTCAGACGCTGCTGTCAAAGAACGCCGAGTCCCCTCCCTCTGCGGCTATCCACCTGAACTGAATAGAGAAACATTTGGACAAAACCTCCCCACGGTTATCGTCGCATGTCTGGGTTCGATGGTGTTTGGCGGTGTTCACTGCCTGGCGTGGAACTTCACCTTTCCGACGTACACCGAACACATACTGTGGCGTATTGCTTCGTACCTGGCGCTTCTCTGACTATCATTACTTGCGCGTATCTGGTCGCGGATGATGATAAGACGGTCCCCCACGCTCGTATTACAATGGGTTTGTGCGTCGTCATGGGATTTCTCTATACCACTTGCCGTGCAGTCGTAGTGGCCATCATTTTTCTTAGCTTGCGCTCTCTCCCTCCCGGTGTGTATGATGAGGTATGTTGGGTATCTCATATACCGCATTGGCAGACATAGGGTAGCCTTCAGTTTAGGCAGATTATTCAACGCTCGTCAGAGTTCAACTTTCGGGTAGGAACTATGCATAAAATGACTCGAATATAAGTTATGCAGTCGTAGAGTACACAGCTGTGCGATTGCGTCCGTGTAGGGTATCCACACCTCCTCTCGAGACATCCCAATGTCGTGAAAATCATCTCATAGTGTCACGCCCACGGATTATGCTCCTCCCCTGGTATCCCAAATCCATACCCATCCATGCGCGCGTACGCCGGCGGGGTCTGCGCTTGTACGATCGTCACCTCCTCCCGCGTCCGCTCCTCCTGCATTACTACCGCGCTGCTCTCCCCGATCTGCCTCTCCTCCTCCCCCCTCAGAGCCTCCTCCACGACGTTGGGAATGGGCGAGATGGGCGAGACAGCACTCGATCCCAGTTCGTCCCATATCCGTATCAAGACCGGCGAGCGCCCTCCTCCGCGCGACGTCGACGGGACCTGTAAACCGTCCACCGCGGGGACGACCAGATCCACCGCATCCTCTTGGATGAGCGGTGGGTGTGCCGTTCGTTTCGATGCGCGCTGCTGCTGTTGTGGCGACGACGGCGAGGAGGACGAGGCGGAGGCGGCAGAAAAGGACAGCAGGCGAGGCAGACGCAGCCGCGATACAACCTGCGCGGGCGACTGTGCCTGAGAAGACGACCGGCTCGCAGCCGTCATCGGCGGACACTCGGACACCCTCCGTGAACGCGGCGGAGAGGGCGTTTGTGGGGCGTGCGAGGACAAGAGGGGAGGGCCCGCGTCGTCGTATGGCCGCGCTTGCTTTTTCCCGGTCTGCGTGGCACCATACCCAGAGACGGCCCCTTCGTGTCTGCCACCAAACCCGCCCGACCTAATCTCTCGTACGACCCTCGCTTCCTCTTCCCACATTGCGCGACGCGCTTCCTCCGAGCTCACGTCCACGACCGGGTATAAGTAATCGCCAAAGACGTACTTTTTGGCTTGTTCGTACAACTCCTCGTCCACGCCCTCCGGACCCGCCAACGCATCACTAAACGTCAGCGCATACTCGTCTGCGTCCTCCACGTCGACGTCATCCCGTATCCGAGCTGCACAGCCTGCACCACGCCGATACTGCATGTCTGGGGCATCGTGGACCACGTCCGCGGCGTCCGCGGCGAACAACGGGGTAATGACGTCGCTGTCGCTCTCAGGGTGGCCGCGCACCTCGGGTAACCAGTACTTGCCCTTGCCACCGGCCGTGTAACGGAGCCCAGCACGGATTCGGCGGTCCCTCGCTGCGCCAATGTGCATCCCGCCCTCACTCGGTTCGAACGCGCGGTAGTTGATACCTTCCCCGCGGAGTGTGGTACGCGTGTCCTCGACGAGGTCCCTGAGCCCAAACGCGTCTCGGAGGGCATACGCGAGCGTCATGCGGGCGACGTAGACAGCAGAACGGCCCTCATGTTCTGCGGAGGCGTGCGGCTTGGTGAAGTCGCGGTAAGAGAAGGCGTACAGATGGGCAAGTGCGAAGAAGGGCATTTCGATGCAAATAAGGGTGTCTGTGAGGCCGAGGGAGATGTGTGCTCTGTCGGTGTAAGGTCCAAGGCGCGTGATGACGCCGACTGCAACGAGGAAGGACACGGCGATGGATTGCCAAAAGGAAAAGAAGAGGATCCCCTTGACACATAAGAATTTAGGGACTGGTCTATGGAAAGGTGAATCGTGCGTGTTAGGGTTGTGTGAAGGAAGAAGTGCATACCGAAAGGGTTTCAAGTCTTCGTGCACACACATCCAGAACACGGCAAGGCACCAAAGTGCAACACATATGGAAATGTTGTACACGATGGACACGTACAGATACCCACTGCGAGCGCGAAAGTCGCCTTCGTTGTATGTACCGGTAACTTTCATGATCAAACTCGCGAGCGCAAGGAGTGGCTTGACTTGGACGTATTCTGTAGGTATTTGCAAGTCAGCACAAAGGGGACGAGGATTAGAGCAAACGCCATACGCAGAATGCCCCGTTTGAGGGAGAGGAATGTGTATGGATCACTTGGGTCGATCTCGCTGCGCCATAGACTGACAGGAAACACTGCCGAGATGGGCGGTCGGCCGTGCAAGAGGATAAGGAGGGAGCGCTCGCCACCGAGATAGTCCAGAAGGAGCACGAAGAAACAGTATATTACAAAGGCCTGTTAGGGGTCCATGAGCAAAAGACGACATGGATGGATGGGTAGAAGCACCTCATATATGTCGCGCATAACGTCAATGAAGAAGGCTGCCTCCAAGGAGAAGAGCGAAATAAATGACGACACGGCGTACAATGGGACCATGACCATGATGCGGACGACCATTCTTTAAACCCAAGCATGAGCGCCGAAGGTGAATGTGCACGAACAAGGACGCGAAAATACCGCTGGAGGAGAGGTTTTCTGTAGTTTCGTAGGTGGAGCCATATCGATATGGCGCTGACGACTACTGCGACGATGGTTGAGATACCAGCGAGTTCAAGGACTGGTAGTGGAAGGCTTGAACCGGAGCCATGACCGAGCCCGATGTCTGAGAAGAACCGCATCCAACTCGGATACTGATGTAGAGTGTTGAACAAGTTGACCGGGGCTGTGGTCATTACAAGCCGATGACTAATACACTACTCCTGTCTAGGCTACTAGTGTTATCACCGTTTCATGAGTAATGCAATCCCACACCGATCCTAGTCTGGTGACCCGATAAATACCTTTGCGACAGCCTCCCCATTCTCATCCATCTCACAAACATGCCCATCGCAGTCGGTGAAAAAGTACCAGACAACAAGTTCCCCTACGTCCCATACACTCCCGAACTGGACGATCTGGTAGGTGAAACTAGCTTATCAGGACCATCTACTCACAGATCCGATCGACCAGTCAGTTTGCGGAACTGGTACGTACTATCTCTCAGTCCGCTCGTCATGAAAATCTCACTTTGGATGCTCAGTCGTTCAATACGACATCGCCACAAAGTGGGCTGGAAAGAAAGTCGTCGTGTTTGCCGTTCCTGGTGCATTCACGGTGCGCATCCGATCTCTTTTGATCGGCTCCTTCTGCGACTCAATTGCCTGATAGCCTACCTGCCACGCGAATCACCTCCCAGGCTATCTCGAGAGCTATGACAAGCTCAAAGCAATTGGTGTCGACGTCGTTGCCGTGGTCGCCTCAAACGATCCGTTCGTATTGAGCGGATGGGCCCGCGTAGAGGGTCTCAAAGACAAGGTGAATACACTGTAGATCACACGTGAAACGTCCGTCATTGTGTATCAGATCGTGGCCCTCAGTGATACGAACGTTGCGTGGTCCAAATCGTTGGGACTTGACCTCGATTTGTCAGCCAAAGGCCTTGGTGTCCGCACCAACCGCTACGTATTGATCTTGGACAATTTGCATGTCAAGAATATCGAGGTTCGTCCCCGTTCCATGTCCCAGTTCCTCGTCTCATCACCACCGCTAGGTCGAACCGAACGCGAGCAGCGTGACGGTGACGGGTGCTAAGCATGTGCTGTCGTTACTGTAATCCGTAGTGTTCCTGGATCCGTGCGCAGAATGAAACGTTTGTTTGTGCATATGTACGCGCAGACAACTCACGTGACCGAGTTTTGTTTGTTGATCCCATATGGGACTGATAAAGTTCAAGTCGACCGTAATAGGGTCAAGCGCGTCTCCCTTCACAACTCTTCCCCCCCACATATCCCTCCCCCCGATGCCTCGTAAAGCAGCTGCACCCGCTTTCACAGATGCTACAGAGCCTCGTCGCTCTTCACGCATAAAAGAACAACCAAAGGCAGAAGCACTACCAAAGAAGACCGCGAAACCGCGTGCAAAGAAAGTCAAGCCCGCCGAAGAGAAAGAGGACGAACTAGTCGAAGAAACCACCGATGCAGTCAAACCCAAGTCTGCCAGAGGTAAGAAACGCACCGTAACCGACAAGGTCGCGGAAGAGCCCGCCGAGGCCCCCGCAGCGCAGGAGGAAGAAGCTCCGCCCTCTAAAAAGGTGCGTTGGGTCCCCTCACGTGCAGGGGAACGTGGCCTCTCAACTGTCCTGGTGGTATGACAGGCAAAGCCTGAATCGAAGCCGGCCTCCAAGGCTGCTGCCCAGCCTGAAGCCAAGGCCTCGGCTGCTAAGCCCGCCTCCAAGACCACATCCGAGAAGCCCGTATCCAAGGTCGCAAAGCCCTCATCACGGGCGTCTGCGAAACCGGTCTCGACAGCCAAGAAGCCTGCATCAAGAGCGGGCTCAAGGAAACCTGCTTCCAAGGTGAGATGGGTTATCGCTACACAGCCTGTACAGCCCGTAACGAGTTATCAGGTGGATGCACCCACGAACGAGAATGCTGCACCCGCGCCTGCTGAGACGATCGTGGAGGAACCTGAAGCAGAAGCGAACGCTAATGCAGAAAATACGGTGCGTCCTGATCTCGATCATCGGTGTCATCCGCTGAATATGCCTCTCAGGAATGATCACACGAGATGCACATATTCTGAAAGAGGATCAGAGGAATATCACGCTGTTATTCCCATCATTAAGAGCTTTTCTGCAGAAAAATGTACATCACACCCTATTATTATCCCTGTCAGTGACTTGTAGCCTCGTCATCTTCTCATTCCTTGTCCTAAATACCCGTAGTCCCGTTCTCCCGTGTGTTGACGCTACACCCTGTCCAGTTGTATGTCTGTTTCTCCACACGTTCTTGGTTTGCTTTCGTTGTCTTCTGTTGCCTTTTTTATGATATGTCCTCGGCCACCTGATATGTGACGATTTTCTTATTGGCTGGAGTAGCGTCTTGGGTTTAGATCTTCGTCTCTATGCAAGGTCGTCGCGGTCGTCGGTTCATGTACTTCCCTTGTTTATACTCTAGAGTTGGCGTGTTGAAGTATTATGACTCCCGCATCATCCTTCCTTGCCCAAAGTTGATTGTTCGCAGTCCCTCGGAAGGTGAGGGGGTAAGTAGAATCATCAACGTCAACGATGTACCTGCTGTGGGTGGGTGTGTATCCTCGTCTTTTGGTTGCCACGTGTCGGCTACTGCGGTATCACGTCTCTTGACAGCCTGGAACCGGGGGGTCCCGCCATTATGTTTGCTGTAGGATGATCACGACCATGTATCAGATTTTTTACTGTAAACAAGGAGCACTTTGATACTGAGTAGGGTATCGCAGTGTTGGTTTTCCAACCCGCTGTCCCTAGCTTGGGTCTGGTCTATTGATGGCTATTTGGCAGCGTCATAGTCTCTGTTTGCCATCCGAGTCGCAAGCCAATCAAAAGGACCTTCTTCAACGTCGCTCCCGACGACGACGACCAATGCCATCACCGTGTCGCGTTCTTTCTGCGGACCTGTCGCCTTCTTCCTCTTCTCTGCTTCGTCGTCTTTTCATCGTCTTCGTCTTGTCACCCCACCTTGTGCCATAGACATCACGCGTGTATATATTAATGGCACAGTCTGGGTAACTGAAGAACAAGCACTCTTTCACCTCAGAGTAAGTTAAGTAGCCCGCCCTACCCTACCCTAGCTGTGCACTTGGTACGTCGTCTGTCATTTTCACCCAGGACCCTCCGCTTATATGCGGCCAGAATTGCTGTCACACCGTGCTCAACAGAAACACGGGCTGCAGTGATGCCTGTCTGTGCCTCACTAGCCCATCGCTGGCTTGTCGTATCGGCAACGGCTACTTGCTTCCCGTCCAAAACAATGCGAACAACACGGTCTATATGCGTTTCTCTTAGTTTCGCCGTCCATCCTTTTGATGCGTTGTTTCCTGCGCTCTACGCTTCTCCATCGACGTTCACCATGTCCTGTCATTGACTTTGACGTCGCTCTATATAGTTTCGACAGTACCGTCACGCTCCTCTCTGTCTGGTTCCTTGCTGCCACTCTGGCCCTCCGTCTCATTCGCCATCGACACTGCCTTATGTGCTCAACTCAATGATAAGTCGGGGGGAATCTGTAGAAACCATCATGAGACTAAGTATGTTGCTCCCGTTCATGACCTGTTCATGTGCTAACTCGTTCTGCCAAAGGCTTCTGACTCTCGTTTACTTCAATAACCCTCCTTGTCTTGCTCGTTTCACTATGTGCTAAGGTCGCAGACGTGACCGCATGGCCACGAGACCCGTATTTTCGCTACATTCTACCAACGGAACTGAGTGTTCGAGTCTCATTTGAGTTGGAAAGGCACCGTTTGCTAACTTGGCAGGTCAAGCACCTCGATACCCCGACACTTTTCTTGCTTACTGCCATACCTGCTACTCATACCTTCGAGTCCAATTTATCACGATATCCAATCGGATTTTATACGATTTCATCTGCCTACAATGTCTCGACGCTGGTTATGGACCATTGCTACTACGCTTTGTCAATACACGCTTTTTTGATCTTTTTTTTAAGCCTGGCATATGATTGTATCTGAGGCCGTGACGGTCTGCCAGCGGTGTCATCATGCGATCTCCGAGCCAAGGTGGCAATTGTCTTGTGTCATTTGACATGGACTGTTTTCGACTCCGTCGGAAAGGACTCACTGCGAGCTCGAAGCCATAGTGTGTTCCGACAATCAGACTGTTTCTTCATCCTGGTTTTACTGATGCACTCTAAGTGGAGTACACCAACGTTGAGTGTTACATTCGCTATCTGATTGGATACCACGTACCATCCAACAGGCCAAGTATACCAAGTTGCGTTCTATCTCACTTCATGGCCTACTCACTGCTTTGACCAGTTCAAGCAGTATCCTCGCTACTGTTTCGTCGAGAGCCTCTCCCTCTTGCGCCCTGGTACGTGGTGTGGTCATAGTAAACGGGCTGAGACATCTGGATCGACAGACAGCGTCGACTATAGACGATCCGCGCCGTCTCGCTACACGAGCTATCGAACGATTGGTACAAGTACCATCTCACTCGCCACCACACACGAGACATCATCTGAAGCAGGCATCGATCTATGCGTACGTACCCGCAAGGAAGATTATCTGCTGATTCCAGCCTAAATTAGCTTGCTTGTGTTACAGACCTCATGGGATTGCAAGCCAACGTCACTGCCCACTTCACGAGCTTGGGCACTATCAAACGCTGGCTTCGTCGGGCCTGTACCGATAGCCAACCTCGCTGACAAGTCGATGGACGACAGATCTATCACGAACACAAAGGTCGGTGCTACACTTGAGGGCTACATCCTTCTGCCCGTCTCATATCTCCATGATATGTAGTGACGCCGCCCTTGGAGGTATGATACGCTTAATTACCCTCGAGCAACTTGAAAGTGAACGAAACGCTGGTTTTTCCATGCGTCGCTGAAAAAAGTGTGCGCAAAACAGACCGGAACTCCTCAGTAGCAGGGGGGTGGGAGCGTTTCCCCGAGGCCATCTCTACGTTTATACACAGAACTCCAAAGGTGACGCATGTACATAAATGAAACCAATCTTCCAAGTCATCATTCACATCCGGAGTACCGCCATCTTTCTCCCTGTTTCAACGCCCCATCACTCGAACCTGCCGTGCAACATCTCGCGACGCCTTCGGCCGAATTTTCCACCGAGTTTCCGCATTACCCTATACCTCCTGGTGTGTCCCATCTGCCGCATCTCCGAGGACCATCAGTGGAATTACCTCTGCGGGATCTGCATTGCCCTCCACTACCTGACCTTCTCCCTGCCCCGAAGTGACATCCACAAATGTGCTTGCAACGGGTTGTGACAACACACCAAAAGCGGAGTCAATCCCCTCCCACCGGCCATGTATATCACGGTCATACAGCTCTCGCATGCTGATGACAAACCGAGACATCATAGAGACCACGAGCACAAGGGAAACCATAAGTGTAGGGCCACTTATGGTATTATTTGCTGTAGCTAGATTTCCATTCATGATATTGATGCTGAGAAACACATATCTAGGAATCAAAGTGGTCAGTCTTTGCAGGTACTTGACAGTGAGGTCAGTAATGAATGAAAATGGTACTGAATGAAAATAAAAGAAGGTGGAGACATACACAAAGAAGTAAAGCATTCCATCTTTCATAAGATGTTGCATGTATTTGTTGGGTTTCCACTGCTTGGTTGCTTTGTACATATCCACAGACTGCCTCCAGGTTTGGATGATAGCAAGAATCAGTAATGTAATACTGAAAAGGAGTTGTGGAATTGCAATAGCTGAGTGAACAGCCTGTTCCATTGTTGCATCATTGGTAATTAGAAGACAAACAGACAAGTTGAGACTTGGAACTTGGATGGTAGTTGCTAGAGAGAAGAATTCTCAGATGATTGTAGTGATCTGTCCAGCTTAGTTTAAGACATACATGGGGTATATGTATTGGGATCATCAAAAATGCCTGTCAAAACAAAGGAAGTAATGACATGTGGAACATAGATGAACAACAGAAAATAAAGAATTTTCTTGGATTGATTCCACATTGCATATACCCGCAGGATCATTATTACTGCAGTTGAAAACTATGATTAAATATAGGGATGAGAGGATTTGGTAACTTACAATCAACAGCAGCAAAAAATATTGGACCCTCCCAGACTGCAACCAGATATAATGCAGTGCCTTTACAATGATTTATGCGTTATAATCATTGTAGAAGGCAGTGGATTGTGTACTTACACCTAAGAAATATTATCAATAGGATTGATAATCAAAATATGTATAGAATACATACATCTATCAACCAACAATCATGAATGATAGACAAAGTACAAAGCAGCAAAGCTCACCTTCACAGTACCAGACACAAAAGGGGGAATCCCTGGAAATAAATTTGGTTTGCTTCATTAACCACTTGTCTATTTAAATGAGAACATACCAAGGGCTAGAATACTTGTGTATGACCTCATTAATATGTGCACTTTGACATGCATTTTTAGCAGCAATAGACCTACATAACAAGAGAAAGACCAATATAGCGAACCTACAGGATTATTAGTTCAAAAATACATGCAATGAAGTGACTCCTGAGGTATAGTACAGACCACCACAAATAGAGTGGACACTACAGTCCAGGATCTAAGCTATAGGACTGTAAGAGACTCGACATCAGACTAATAGTGGTCACTTGCTTACCCAAACATAGTTCACCTTCAGAACATCATCTGTGAGTAAATCAAGTATAGAGCAGAATAAAATACCTCTCTTGGAAAGACAAGAACTAGAGTGATAGTATGGAATGGCCATTTCAGTTCAAAGACCATGCACAAGTCAGACACTCACCATAATCATATATGACAGCAGTCATTACCGCAGCTTTATTCTGTAAGATTAACCAATAATGAAAACCATAAGTAACCATACCTGATAGATAGCCAGACCATTGAAGGAGCTGCAAAGTGGACTGCAGATCATCCGAGTCAGCAGAGGACATGGAAAGTGTAAGACAAAGGGCAGTGTTAGAATGACTGTCAAAAAGTAAACCAAGGAGGGGGTTGCAGTTGCGTGCGTGTGGTTCAACTTTGCAGTCACTCGGCAGTTATATCTTCTAGCTTACATATATAATTCAAAGTACGCTCGGGATAAGCAATTTCCCATTTGATAATCGAGTGATAGGGTTCGGGCGGTAGTGTGGCGGAAGCTAATTTGCAAGCGAGCTCTTCGTTGGCACGAACTCGGAGAATTGTGCACTGTGGAAGGCGAAATTTCGCTGTGAAGAGGTGGCTCTCATTCATGCATGATTGTGTTCGTCTCACCCCGTCGAGAGCACGAAGAAGAATCCCCAAGCTTCGTGCACCCATTTTCGATTGTGCCGATACGCCACCATTCGGATCAAAAAACGCCACATTGTTGCTCATGTAAGCGCTACTGCCGATCGGTGATTGGCCGCATTCTTTCCATGTGCTCACAATGCATCTTGACTACTTACCGTTCAACCGTCCTTAT
>JBBPOE010000445.1:0-23565 GCA_038091295.1 Tylopilus felleus | reverse complement strand
ATAGTAGGCAATGTTGGGGTAAGAGCCCACACCGTGATAAATGCATATGGATTTGGCAATGGGTCCTAAGCCTACTACTATATTCACATTGGCTGGCAGGATTTTGTGATTTGTACACCCGAGGACCTTTATAAAGGGATAAAACTTTGTTATCGGACACGGTGGCAGATTTCAGCAGATTTTGTCCATTCCTTGAATGATAACTCAGATACATCTCATTTTCAAAAAAATTAAGTTTCAGTGATGAGCGCGTCACGTAGGTCCAGCCGTCGATCCCTATTTGGCAACGGTTCACGTTGGTTCCGCTCCAGCCTCAAGGGTTCGCCACTGCCAGCAGGGTTCCCCCCAACACCATACTCGGACGCACGATCAAGAACGGGTCATTGGCCCGGGTCAGGGAGTGCGCCGCCATAGTCGGGTAGACGACTGGGATACCTCAGCCCTCGCGATAACATTCATCGGAGGAGATCAATGAATCCACACACGTGTCTCGTTCTCATTGGGTGTCGCATTGTTTACGAGGACATTGCAGGGTAATTATCGTGAGTGAATAGCGCGATTTTTGTTTCGGGTGCTGAACCCTTTCTTTTTCTGGGCCGGTATCGATTTGGTATTGAAACGCTCTTCGTATCGTTGATGGCGACGATGGCGTGTCATGGTCGCCTCGAATGCCTGTGACCTGATACAAGTGACCGTGGATACTTCAACTTGCAATATCCACTCGTCACTTGCCAAGGTCATGTTCTTTCAGAGTCCTGGCCAAGCGCCTGCGGACTCTGGTATCGAGAGACACGTTACCTGTCATTTTGGTTTCTTGTCACGTATTAACCATGATCCATCTGAGCCAGGCGGTTCGACGGCTGCCTCCTACTAGTTACGGCGTACTATGAGCAGTGCGATCCATCAAGAGCATCGGTGCTGTTCTGGGCCATCGTCAGTCTGAGTTCGTCAATCCGCTTTGTGTTCATCACTTCAAACTAACATCTCGAACAAGATCAAGCGGACCGCTACGTTTGGAGCTCTGACCCCGATGAGCGAGGGCTCATACTATGTAGGCTTGATGGGCGTGCTCTCTAGTACTCAGCTGTGTGAGTATCCTTACTCTCCTCGATTACCCCGTTGACTGAAATCCACGCTCAGCGTCATGACAAAACTCCGTGCCTTCGTACGTCCTTGATCAGTATTGCGCACGCGCATCACTCATCCCAGCCAATCCAGACCACTCATCAACCTCACGGCTGACCTGCCACGGCACATGAAAATGCACACGTAGTCACTCACTTTGGAAGGCTCCCCAACGATCGTGTCTGGAATCCAATTAACTGATGCATGGTAATCTCAGTTTTTCTTGACCTTTTACTGGAACCCCCCGTCACCTTTTCGACTTGCATGTTTTTTTGGATACTTGTCACCGTCCAGAATCCTGACCTCTGTCATTCTGCGCAGAGAAAACATCTGTCTCTGACACAGTCATCTACATATTCTTCATCACTCTTGGATTCTTTTTGGTCAGAGGATACAGATCGCTCCATAATCACTGGCTTATTAGTGGCATTAAATCGGATGTTGGACAGAGGAACCCCAGGTCCTGCTGATTTGATGTGCAATGATCAGTTAACGGCCGCGCCTCCAGGTAAACCGCTGATCAGTAGATCCATGGCAACTCATGAGGTACACAGTATGGCTATCTCACCTCAAGCTATTCGATGCCCTGTCGCGTTCTGTGCGTGTTTTGATGACAGAAGAATGGGCTATGTATCTGACGATCACTGTTTATGTGGCCTCCGTTGTGCGCGCAAGGGCATACCATTTTACCTGGCGTTTTTACCAGATGATGGGAACTCGGCCAGGATTGACCGGTCGAACTCGAGACCGTTCTAGTCTCGTGCTCAGAACATATATGTATCACATATATCATGTTCATGCAGCAGTCAATTCCTGAATCACTGACGCTGGCAGAGTACAAGTTGGATAGATGTCACATCAATCAAAGTTGTATGATTCTTATTTCACAGCTTGGACTAGTTAAGGTATGCAAACTGTTCGATAGCCATTGTTCGATTCTGTGCAAAGATCGTCCTTAGGCGTGGTGCTTACGGTGCATCGCTCGCCGCAAATCGACCGAGCTTGGTCGTTTGCTGCGTTCTAGGACACCTAAAACACGATGCAACGCTTATCATCCAATGACGTGCGGGTTCGGATTGGAACGCACAAGGAACGCACAACAAATATCGAATCTTGCTCATTTCCGCAACTTGTGCTTACCACACGTCTGGTGCATAAGAGTATCGCGGGTTTACTATGTTCCAGAAGTTTGTTGGCAAGGGTGGGGGAGGACGCGACGGCTTACTTTGATGGTGGTATGCATCAGTCGAACCGACCAAACGGCCAACAATCAGCAAGAGATCTCCCGCTGAAGGCGATGCCGGCTCACTGGCTCAAGAGCGACAGGTTTGCAAGGGGTGGGTGACCGTATTTTGACCTTGGTTCTTGCGGCGTCGAAAAAGATAATTTACGAGTGATCCGGGGGTCGTCAAGGTAGGCATCTCCAACACCCTTAGGGAAGTTGACGGAAATAAGGACACGTACTGATTCCCTCCCGATCAGTCGAGCGGTGGATTGATTCGTATGACAAGTACTGATGAACTCTGTTGGAACTGAGATGGGACCTCGCGAGATTTTTCAGACCCAGAGCCAAGCACATCTTGTCGGCCGTGGTGGTCGGGCAGTCCAGCCCTCGTGCCCCATAATCACCGACGGCGTACGTGGTCACTGTGCTTGGCAGGAATAAGAGCGCAGTGTGACTAGAATGGAGTGATGTGATATTTTTGTACGACGCAGACGTTTTGGTGCAGGTTGCTCCATGACAGCTCGGAGTTTGTTCTCCTCGTCGTCTTTGTTCAGTCAGAGGAACAATAGCAACCCCACTTGGCACACCAGTGTAGGCTCTGGTCCTTTTTCCTTCTTCGCGACCACCAACTATTTTCCAGTCCTCCACCCGAGTCCGTCGACTCGTCTAATTTCTTCGCACCATGGCCGACATTGGCTCAATCATCGATAAAAACTCCTCAAGGGCGCAGGCGCCCGCAGCAGTCGGCTCACAGGTAGCCCTAATGAGCATCATCTCGGTAGGTTGGTTACTTTCTGCATCGTCACACCCGCATCACATCCCCTCCAAGCTAGCAACTATCATCGCATTCAACCTCCTACGGCCCAAGAACAAGGTATATCGTCCCTACCCTGGCACTTCACCCGTCTTGACATGACCACACCAGGTCATCTATGAACCCAAAGTCAAATACCACCTCGGCGACAAACCGCCACCCCGGATATCCGACTCCCTCTTCGGATGGCTACCACCCCTCTGGCGCACCAAAGAACCAGAGCTCATAGACAAGATTGGCCTCGACGCAGCTACATTTTTACGTTTCACCCGTATGACCCGGACACTCTTCACCTGCGTCGCCTTCCTCGGCTGCGCTGTCCTCATACCCATCGACGCCGTCTACAACATCCAGAACGTCTCATCCACGAGCCGTGACGTCCTCTCCATGCTCACCATCCGCGACGTCCAAGGCTCCTACCTCTTCGCCCACGTCGCTGTATCCTACGTCATATCCGGCCTCGTCATGTTCTTTATCTGGAAGAATTGGTCCCACATGTTACGTCTACGCCAGCAATGGTTCCGTTCGCCAGAATACCTCGAGTCGTTTTACGCCCGGACGCTCATCATCACCAGCGTACCCAGGAAATACCAGAGCGACGAAGGCATCCGTGCCATCTTTGAGAGCGTCCAAGTTCCATACCCAACCACGTCGGTACATGTCGGCCGTAAAGTCGGCCGTCTTCCGGAGCTTATCGAATACCATAACACGGCCGTACGCGAGCTAGAACAGGTTCTCGTCACGTACCTCAGGGGCGGACGCATCGCCAAGGAGCGTCCTACCATCCGTATCGGTGGATTTCTTGGAATGGGTGGCATGAAGAGGGATGCGATAGACTTTTATACGTGCGTACCTAGGTTTTGATCGGGCTGATGACGATCTGACGTGTCGCAGCGCGAAACTCAAACGCACGGAACAGGCGATCGAAGATTATCGCCAGGAGATAGATACCCGTAAAGCGGAAAACTATGGGTTTGCGTCCATGGCTGCGATCGAATATGCCCACATCGTCGCAAATATGCTTCGCAATAAGCATCCCAAAGGCACCCAGATCGCTCTTGCACCTAATCCCAAAGACATTGTGGGTCGTCGTTGTCCTCTTCATCGCCCCCCTGCTCACCACGTCGTCGTCCCGTGTAGATTTGGGAGAATCTGAACAAATCGACTGCAGAGGTGGTTCGAAACAGGCTGATAGGTTTCTTGTTGTTGGTGTTGGTCTGTTTCTTCAATACCATCCCACTCTTCGTCATCTCTATCCTTGCCAACTTGTCGTCGGTGCGTTTCGCCTTGCCTGTGTGAACGTTGTGTAACATGCTCTGCACAGATATCCGCCTATGTTGGTTTCTTGGCACAATGGTCCAAATCCTCTCCTGTTTCTTTTGCGGTTGTTTCTGGTGTCTTGCCACCCGCAGTCTCTGCCTTCTTCGCCTTCTTCCTGCCCATCATCATGCGATGGCTCACTCAATTCCAGGGGGTCAAGACACGTAGTCTGTAAGGGTCATCAGGTACTGCCGAAAAAGTGTTGTAACGCTCAAACCGTAAACGTTTAGACTCGATCGTGCCGTCGTCGCTCGCTACTTTTCCTTTTTGGTGATCTCGCAGCTGGTCATCTTCACCTTGATTGGTGTCTTTTTCAGTGCGTCGCCCGTGAACACCACCTTGTTTTCCCTGCAGAGTCTAAAATATGTCTTTTTTTCCAGTTGCTGCGGAACAGGTCATCAAGGAGATCGGCCTTCACGCCAGTTTTCAGCAGATCCTCAACAAGTTGCAATGTGAGGATAGCTTAATTCTAAAAAAGTCTTTGGCTGATGTCGAGTTATACATGATCAGCGTTGCCCGCATCCATCAACCAAACGTACATTAACCAAGCTTCATATTGGCTCACGTTCTTCCCGTACGTCGACGATGATGTTGTATGCAAACATGCTAACATGGACCCATGTAGCCTACGTGGTTTCCTTGTCATCTTTGACCTGGCTCAGATTTTGAATCTCGTCTGGACGTCGTTTAAGACGCGGTAAGCATCCTTACCAACACAAGTAGGGTATCCAGAGATTTGATGCTCTATCTCTTTTAGCGTGTTTGGCCGTACGCCTCGAGATATCCGCGAGTGGACGCAACCTCCTGAATTCCAGTATGACATTTATTAGTAAGTCCGTCTTGCGTATCATTTGTTCGAAATGCTGATCACTGTACCGCACACCAGCTCGAACTTGGTATGTTTATTGTTTTCATTGTCAAGAGATTGTATTTATATGTGACTTGGATAGCTCTTCATGGCTACCGTTGCGCTCGTCTTTGCACCTCTTGCGCCTCTGGTTTCTCTCGCTGGAGCCATCGTCTTTTGGATTTCTTCGTGGGTATATAAGTACCAGCTTATGTTTGTGTTCGTCACACAGGTTGAGACTGGTGGGGTAGGTATTGTGGTATACATCAGAAGCACCCTCGCTGACAGTACCCTTTTGCCAGCGCCTTTGGAACATGGTCGCCAACAGGTTACTTGTGTCGGTGGTCCTGATGCAGCTGCTAATGATTCTCAGTGAGTCCAAGTCTTCTCTCTGTGGTTTACGCTCTCTGAGAACACGTCACCTGTAGCCATTGGTCTTCAATACAAATTCAGGTCTTTCATGTGGGTTACGACCGTCCCACCGATCCTGTTCGTCATCATCTTCAAGATCTGGTTGGACAAGACGTTCTACCACAAGTTCATGTATTACATACCTTCGGAGTCAGAACTGCGTCAAGCCAAGATCCACTCTTCCCGCGCCGACGACTCCAGACACCGCCTCGAGAAGCGGTTCGGCCACCCTGCGCTCCACACCGAATTGTTCACACCGATGCTGCATGCCAAGATGATGCCTCTCCTTGCTGACGTGTACAAGGGTAAGATCGGGAGCGACAAGGCGCGGTTGGACGAATACGGCGGACAAAAGATGGATGCACAAGTCATCGAAGGTGGTCTTCGGATCGCCGGTATCGAACAGCGCGATCTCGAGTACGACCCCGCGCTATATGGTCGGGACCGAGGCGAGCTGGATTGGGACGTCCGCTCGGTCGCCTCGACCGCCATCTTTGGGCACAACCGGGGCGACAGCGCTTCGGTCTACCAAAAGACGCACTACCACGCGGGCTCGATAGCGGTTGTGGGCAGGGCGTCGCCGGTGCCGTCCGCGTTCGACCGGTATGCGACCAGGGCGCCGCCGAGCAATATGAGCGCCATCGAGCTCTCGCGGCTCGGTTCGAGCGTGGATCATTTGCCGCTGCTCAACGATGGGTATCACCTCGGCGGGGAAGTGCCGCCGCCGCTGCCCGGGTATGCGTCGGAGGGGATGGGACGTCCGTCGTCGCGCCATGCGACGGCGTCCCCCGCGGGACAGGCACAGGCAAGGTATTCGTCGGGCTCACCGGTGCCGCAGTTACCGGTATTGTCGTATCCGCCGCAGGCTGGGATGGGGTACGGCGCGGAGGGGTACCGAGAGGCACCAGTCCACCGACCGTATTCGTCGCGCGAGGGCTCGACGTACCATGCTTCGCGCGAATCGCTGTCGAGCAATCTGGCAGGACGGGGTTATCGAGGATACTGACGTCGTGTTCATGTCTCGTTTACGTGCAGACTTTTTTATTTTTTCCGTGCCATGATAGGGACCTTGCGTTTGGGTCCATGAATGTCCTGCTTGTTTACTCTAGTCTCTCGTTTTCAAAACTGCACGCTCGTGTATACATTGGCATCTTAGATACGTCTCTCCTTTATTCGCTCTCCTTTTTGTTGATCGCCCGGACCGAACTGACGATACGTTATATGGGCAAGAGGGGCACGGCTAAACTAGCATATTTTGTTGAATAGCTGTCCTACAGTTCTTTTAGTCGTCGTTCTTTTGCTGTATTTGTTTTTTCCTATTCTTGTCAAGGACGCTTTTGTTGGCGATTTCTTTGTGATTCCTCGGTATTATTGTGCGTTGCTAACACCGTCCGTGGTGTCGATCGAATGGCAACTGGCATCTACCCGTCCGGAAACACCGGGCAACGCGACCAAGGAAGATTCCGTCGGTGCCTCCCGGCGGGTAATTCCGAGAGCGCCACAACGGCCGCACGTCCACGACAGCAATGGCGACGACGACGACGACGCTCGCGAGCTCACAAGAGATCCGGGACCGTGGGTCCACGTTTATCGGGTCCGTCTACCGCGCGGGGAGCGTCGAGGAGGCAAGGGGTGTGTTGCAGCGGCACGCCCGCGGTGGCGACGGCGATAGTAGGGGTGGAGATACGGGCGGTGGGGAACGCGGACCGTACGTGATGGGCGCGTGGCGATGTATGGTGCTTAAGCCTGGTCGAACGGGGCTCAACGGGCCGGACGACTTTGTCGTCGAGGACGGGTGCGAGGACGGGGGGGAGCGTGGGGCGGGGGTGCGCGTGCTGAGGGTGATGCAGCGCGAGGGCGTACTCGACGCCGTCGTGGTCGTCTGCCGGTGGTGCGTCTGCGCTGCGACCTGGTGGTATGGTATGGATTTCTGATGCGGGTTCGGGACAGGTTCGGCGGGACGTTGTTGGGACCGGTCCGGTGGACACACGTCGAGACGTGTGCCAGCGAGGTGTGTCGGAGGTTTAGAAAGATGGAAGAGATGGACGAGTGCGTACAGACGCTCAGGACGCTCGACGATCTCCTGGTAACCTTGCGGACCGAGTTGGCTGCTGCGCGCAAACAAGACGGAAGCGGCACCGGAGAGAGCTCACGGGAGAAAAAGGTGCCAGATTATCGTACCATGCAAGACGCTCTGGATCTCACCAAGGCAAAACGACTCATTCATGCGAGAGAATGTGCGATCAAGACCACAAAGGTCCTGATTGAAAAGTGCAAGAAAACCACATGACATTTCATAGGCTAGATCTGACAGACAGTCGTGCGAATACAGAATATCAAGGTTTAGTTTCAGTGCGAGGGTCGCCGTAGAGATGGATCTGCAATCGAGATCGAGTTAGCAGGCGATATCAAAAGGACACCCATCAATAGATCAGAAGTGCAAATATTTGGCTGTATGCTCTGCCGATCGTCAAAGCCATCGGCTACGACTGGGGCGGCAATAGAAATCATCACATCAGTAATATAGAATGTGTACTGACCATACGATTAATTGTTGGTAGCTTTCTTGAACGGTCGTATGATTCTGCGACGAACGGGTTCGATTATCCCTCTCGAAAAGGCAGGGGATAGATAGAGCGATAGGCCAATACGGACTGGTAAAAGTGCCTGACGTTCGTGTATGAGCCTGGCAAAAAATGGGTCAATTGTGACGCACCTTGGTAGCAGCGTAGGCCAAGACTGCGTTGGCCACATCGCCTGCCAGCTTCCCGGACAAGGCGTGGTTATCACCGTGATCGGTGGGTGTGCCTTTTTCGATGCCAAACACGCCATAGCGACGACCGACACGGTGTGCCCATTTTTCGCCTTCGTCGACCCATTGGGAAAGCTGATCAGCGACCCATCCGGTAGGCTGTCCAGCGACGCGGGTGAACTGGTTGACGACGCGTTCGCCCACGTGCAGTCCACGAGCTGCGTAGAATATCCCGACCAGGGGGACTAACGCGGTGAGTTCATGGAGCACGGCGAACGATACGACGAGCGAGGACAAGGGTGAGCCTGTCCTGGCTGAGATGGCTTTGAGTGCGTCGCGGTAAGAACGAGACATTTTTATAATAAAATTTTCGTTTTTTCTCGTGTTTACATAAGCATATGAGGTTGGTCAAGCATCTTCGAGCACACTCAGGCTACCACTGGGGACGTTTTCACATCGACGACCACGGCCATGGCGACTGGAAAACATCCACAGAACATCGCACAATTCAAATCAGGTTCTCTAGCGTGCCAGAGTCGATCTTCGACGCGCTACATGGTCTCAGAGCGATAGAACGTCAGTTTGGGCGTATACGCGACTATCGGTTGTTGCGGGTGCGTCGTGGCTAGTCTCTGTGTCACGAGAAACTTACATTTTTCTAGGATTCGGAACTTCGTTCAGAATACCAGGCCATTTGTTGGGCAGCGTTCGAGTCACCCAAATCGCTCCTTCGCGTACCGCAGCAAGGTATGACTCTCAAAGTAGCGCTTCCACCGCCGCTGGGTCGTCCCGAGGGTGGTCCTGGCCTGGACGACTTGAAAAGCCTTCTCGTACCACAAGATCACTGCCAACCTTCTGGTTCGCAAGACGAGTCCTCCAAACCAGCTCGGTTTGTCGCTCTGAGCGTTAAACGCGCAGGTTCGTTTCATTTCTTCTGTCCACATGACACGAAGTGATGATGCTCTCCAGATACCCCAATCACGTTCCGGAATACAACAAAACCACCGTTCCGCTCGCGAGCCATGAAAGCCGCCATCGGTCATGGATTCCTAGAATGGGGTGGCTTCGTCCCTCTCAAATCGCTCTACGAGTCTTCCCCGTTTACCTCGCCAGCACAGGATCCTCCATCGATGGACAGCAAACACATGCGTATGGCGCTGAATAAATGGAGTCAGATTTTGGGCGTCGCTGATCCTTTGTTCCCGGACATGGAACAGTCTCCAGGCGGAGCTGAAGCGCGAGAGAGCGATGCGGGCGATGATTGGGAACCGTTGTCGGAATCACCTTGGATGCCGAGAGTGAAGGCTAGTAATGCTGAGGAGATTGTGATGCCGGAGCACGCGCAGGAGAGCTTGAAGCAAAGTCTCGAGGGTCTTTTGCGGCGCTCTCGGTCGACAGAAGGGACTGACGACAAGGCAGGAGGATGATGTACCTTGGAGTTTATGCTAGTACCCAAGTATGTAGCTTGTACTCATGCATGGCAGCCGAGAACATTTGCATCATGTTCCGTGCCGAGCGAGCAACTCGTTCTCGACTCTTCCACTCGCCGCCATGTCTACAACTATGCGTCTACTGAAAACCTCACTGCGTCCTATCACGCGCTCATTTGCGACAACTCCCTTGGCTCGCGGTACGTGCTTACTTCTCACTTCCGACGACCGGTGAGCGTGCAACCGAGCATACAGCGCAGGGACACACACAGTACAACCCAGACGTGAGTGTCGTTCCCGGGCCTGTTCCCGCACGCGACTCACACGAACGTCGGCGTAGGACCCCCTCTCGCTGGATTCCTTGCTGACGGAAGACGAGATCGCCATTCGGTGCGTACGGTCCGCCATTCTCGTGTTTCGTGCTCACATTCACGCACTGCCCGCAGCGACACCGCACGCGCGTATTGCCAGGTATGTCCAGATTGATGTTTTTGTTTCTTGCACCCTCGTGACGGTGGGCGGTTCCCGTTAGGAAAACTTGGCACCTCGTGTCTTGGATGGTTGGCGGACAGAACGTGAGTAAATCAAACCCACCACCCTTGTTCGAATCTCGCATTCTAACTGGTTTTGCATAGAGTTCAACCATGACATCCTCCCCGAAATGGGAAAACTGGGTCTCTTGGGCCCAACGATCAAGGGCTATGGTTGTGCCGGCGTCAGCCATGTAGCATATGGTCTGATCGCACGCGAGATCGAGAGGTGCGTTACCCTAATGACCGTGTATTCATATCATATGGGCTGAGTCCTTTCAACGCGTGATGCCTACAGAGTCGATTCAGGTTACCGCTCCACAGCATCTGTACAGTCTTCTCTCGTGATGCATCCCATCCACGAGTTCGGTTCTGAGGCGCAAAAGAAGGAATACCTTCCTCGGCTAGGTAATTCGCTTACCCGCGCATATCCACTCCCGAATGGGGCTTAAACTGGCATTTCGTTACAGCTCGGGGAGAACTTGTCGGCTGCTTCGTATGTTTCACAAGTTCATATACGTTTTGTTGACCCACCGAGTTGTTGCATTCTTTCAAGGGGCTCACTGAGCCAAATCATGGTTCTGACCCCGCGGGAATGGAAACTACCGCGGAGGAAGCAGACGGTGGTTTCATCCTCAGGGGAAGCAAGACCTGGATAACGAACGCACCGGTGGCGTATGGCACTTATTTTTCTGCCGCGCGCGCCTCATTAATCCGGAAATACCCAGTGATATATTTATTGTATGGGCGCGTTGCAAATGGGATGGCAAGGTTCGGGGCTTCCTCCTCGAAAAGGCATGTTGTCCATGCTTCGTAATGAAACTTTGCAAATTCAAACACCCGTGGATGCATCATAGGGCATGAACGGGCTTGAAGCGCCACCAATCAAAAATAAGGTTGCCCTCCGTGCGTCCGTGACTGGGTCCATCTTTATGGACTCGGTAAAAGTGTCACTCGATCATCTTCTTCCCCATGGTCAGGGGCTTAATGCCCCGTTCTCTTGTCTGAACAGCGCACGGTAACTCTCTATGCGTGGATCTGACTGTGGCTTGATGTCGGTTATTATCTCAGGTACGGTATCTCCTGGGGTGCCATGGGCGCTTTGGAGGATTGCGTTGCAAAGACGCTCGCATACGCACTCGAGCGTAAGCAATTCAAACGCCCACTGGCATCCTTCCAGCTCGTCCAAAAGAAGTTGGTCGACGCTCAGACGGAGATCGCGCTGGGCCTACAAGCCAGTCTCCAAGTCGGCCGACTCAAGGAGACGGGCAGATTGGCGCCCGAAATGGTCAGCATGGTGAAACGCAACAATTGCGGGAAGGCACTGCAACACGCCCGGATCGTCTTGGACATTTTGGGTGGAAATGCCTGTTCGGATGAGTGCGTTTCTCGGCGGGTAACCCTCGTTTGTTGGAGTCGCTGAACGCGAGTTACGGCAGATATCACGTCGGGCGGCACGTCGCGAACCTACAGGTCGTCAACACTTATGAAGGTATGTATGCCATGTGAGGCTCCCCGTTCCGTACAGGCGCTGATAACCGAACGCGTGTCGTTCCCCGGACGTGTAGGCACATATGTATGTATGATTGATCCGCTTCTTTTTATGTTGAATTGGGGACCTTGTCATGACGACCGTGCTTTTAGGACATCCATACCCTCATCCTGGGCAAGGCAATGACGGGCATCCAAGCGTTTGTCAACTAAGATGATGTATCGCCCACGCTTTCTCGTTGATCTGTACATGATGTGCTCGTATAGGGTCAGTGATACCTCCGGAAAGCACTAGCTAATTTAGTCATAGTGCACTAGTGGAGGAGATCAACGGAGGCGATGAGGGGGCAGCACGGACATTCTCGGCGGCCCGAACCGGGCAGTGTGTATATGAATTTTCCCCCGCTGTCAACTCGAAGTTCCGTTTGTGTAATCGTTCTTGTTCTGTGTCGTTATCTACGTGATGGTGCAGGCGGCGCTCGTTTCGCACACTGTCTCAGTGGATGATGCCGGTGCGCTGATTCTTTTCATCACATATCCGATGACGGGGCAGGTTTGGCTGGATGACCTCATGACATGCTTATTCTCTTCTTTCGATCGCCCGTCAACCTATCCACCAGCCATGGGTGTCAGACGAAATAAAATGAGGGATATGGAGGGCTGACCCATGCCTGTCGTTCCCAGACATGAAACGATCAATTACAAAAAAATAAAAATAACGCAGACTCGATCAGTTCAACCTTGTATTCGTACGTCATCTTGGGATGCTTTTTCAAACAAGGCGCTGTCGATCTCTTCGGCACACTCCGGACGTTCAGGGTACGACCTAGACCAGTCCGTCCAAAAGAGGCAAACCGTCGATAAGTAGACGGACTGGTAAATTTCGTTAGGGTGTGACTCGTGTGAGGGAGGTGAGCGGGCACGTGATTGCAACGTCTTTGTAGATAGCCCGGGCCCCGGGCCGTAGTTACCGTAGGATAAGTGGTAAAGTCTCTTCTCCGCTACGATGCCCCTCGCACGCAACGCCAGCATCATGGACCCAATCAGCGAGGCGATCGAGAACGAATGGACTAATGAGGACCGGCTCTGAATTGCCCTTCGAAAAGGCCGGATCTCGCTGCTCGACTTCATCCTCCACATCCTGTAGTCCAAGCCAGACAAGTCCGATTCGATTGCGACCTACCCGGTGGGTCCATGGGTCCATTTTTTCGATCAACCATCTGACAAGTTGCTCAGGTTACTGGATTACATTGTAGAGGACAAACAAGGCCCATGATGCCCTCGTGCTTTCTTGGATGGAACCACACGCGATCAAACTCGTATCGGACAAGGTGTTTCCAAGGAGATGGACGCCGTCAAGACTGCGCTCGCATGGTTGATCAACACCACCACCCCGGAGAGAGGGCCTTTGAACATGGGATGTTGACGCGTTCATGAGTCCGCTTGTAGACAGCAGCGCTCCAACTCTTGGTCGCATGTCCTTTGTTACTAAATACATTGATTTTTTTTAAGGCGTGCAATGACATTGTGACCCAACTGGCCAAGCAACGATCCAGCACGCGATGTACTTTGCAATGCCATTCACGCTCTTTCTCTGGACCAGTGGGACCTCACGTCAGATTATTGATGCCCTACATGGCCTATGCATATCATTTTCATCACTCACGAACCTGTTACATCAGCTTGCGGCACGAAGCCTGGAGATGCCGTGCAATTGCACCTTTTTTTCCCTCTGAGAACGTGGACGCGTCTTGTGGCATGGATTCGCCGATCCCTCGTTCGGGGCCATCTCCTTGCCTCGAATGATCCACAATCATTTAGGCTTGTTTTTCTCTTCCTTCTGTTTTTTCCACGGGTTGTCGCGGTGGTCATTTGACGGCGGCCGCTTGGTGGCGCATATGGCAGAGTTGTCCAATGCACTGCTGCGGGGACCAGATCCGGGATGAACGCGATCGCTTCACGCACGAAACAGTGTTTTGCTGGCGACTCGTATGCAAATCACTTGTAGCTTGGAGAAGAGCGATCAAACAGCGAGAGTAGGATACCACGATCGACCGGTGACACAGGCCCACTCGTCCCCCCCCCTCCTTTCACGCATCCGCGTTTCTAAGAGTGGGATGCACGTAGGCGAGTCCCAAGAGTTCAAACACGTCCCTCTCGGATTTAGGGTGGAATCGTTGGGAATCGTGGCGTCTGGTACTGTGTGTGGGTTCAGTGTGACAAGTATGGACAACAACGCCACTAGACCCACATGCCGGACGAGTCGAATTTCAATCCCCTGAAGTACGTGTCAGCGGATCATGGCCTTTTTTTTAAAAAAAAAAAAAAAAAAAGACGTGCTTTGCGTGTTTGGCCCAGAGACGGAGATCACGCTCGAACGTCGTCGAACCAGTCCTGAAGAGGACGAGGACGTGAGGGTTCAATGAACAACGTACATAGGGACTCATAACTGACCAGCCGACCACCGCTGTCCAAAATACGCCAGGGGTCGCAAAAATTAAATCCACACGCCTGTACGTCTGTGTACGAGCCGAGTGGTTGGGCAGCACAAACACCGTCAGTGCTTTCTCAAGGGAGTCCCAGTGGTGCGTGCGAAAGACGTTATGAGGGTGATACCCGCTCATATCTGATCGGGGACTGTCATGCGGCGCTCGTGACATTAATTCATTGGGTGGCTCACTCAGTACATGCGTGACAAGCCCTGACAGTCAGCGGCGGATATGCGGCAATTTATCACCGAAGCAAGCAAGGATCTTACCACGTTCATGAAGCCTCTGCAATAGCTTCTTGCAGAGGCCTCGTACCTTTTCCGCACCGTGATCCCAGTCTGCATGGGAGATAACGATATCGACATCGTTGCTTTCTAGTTTCCCACGGCGATAACTAAGTGACGTCCGGACGTGCATGAAATTCAGGGCTGATATCGATTTCGAATGTGACTGATCAACTGACCCGCCTACGAGGATACTCTTGCAACCTGCTTCAATTGATTCCAGTTCTCGCATGATCACTTGATTGATTTCGTCGGATTCTGAGCGGGGAATCCTGCACGTGGTTCAGTGAGGATGGGGTTGCGAGTAGCTGGGATGGATGTTGAAAACGTACTTTTGGCTAAAGTCGTGCCGGAGAGCGAGCGACACTTTGATGGACTTGTCCACACTTATTTCTTTAGTGCCCGTCTCGAGATAAAACGCAATGCCTTCGTGTGTATCCATGGGGGTGACTTCATAGTATTTTTCAAGGTCTTCGATGGTTCGTAAACCGAGCGAATAAAGGTGTCTGGCAGTGGTGGACCCGATGCCGTGAATGGAGTTGAACGCAGACAGAGTTTGAAATCTGGAGGATGATAAGAACTTTTCTGCGATCGAAGAGGAGTTCTAGTGACGACACGGGGCGTGGACTATACACTCACGAGCTTCTTGTATCTTGCCAGTCTTGACGAATTCCTCGACCTGAGAAAGGGCATTCAAATTCATAAACCAGTGATGATAACCTCTGACGTACCATTGAAGTGAGCTTCGTGCCAAGATATGGCAGTTTTGCTATTTCGTTTCGCGAGGTCTGTTCATTGAGATGGTAAGGACAGGCTACAACACATTGTTAATAATTGCGGAAAATGATTGTTCTTCGACCGACCTTTGATGCTCTGAAGGGTAAACATTCACTATTAGTCTGCAGGCAGTACCATGGAGCTCACGGCTATAGCTCGAGCGTAGCTCATCATGCTTCGTTCCTCCCCTTCATAGAGTCTGGCTCTACGGATGATGTCCAGCTCTTCGACGAGAGCTTGGTTTGGACAAGTGAGTGGCGATGCGCGCTGGCAGGAGAAACTCGAGAAGTGGTTCAGGGCAGCGAGATCAGCTTCTCTCACGCTCGCCTCTGGATCTGTGAAAACAGGAAGCTGTCCAAGGTTATTTGGCGACGACTCTGTGGGTGCAGGCGTGCCCCTCTTGGCCGTGCTATCAGTTTCGTCGCGAATATCGCCGAGTGCGGCGTATTTTCCGCATGGCTGGATAGTGCCTGACTGGACAGACTCCATCAGCCAATCGGGAGTGACGATAACTTTTGTTTTCTGGAAAGTGTGGCATCAACGCTGTGGGGCAGCAAGCAAGATGGTCCACGAACAGCGACCTCCCAGCGAACGTGTCTCTCAAGGCGAGGCCTCGTATGTACGGCTGTGACGAGGACGTCCGCGCGGTTCGAGTCCGCGGTCAGCGCGAGGCGTCGTGCGCCGACTCTATTGCCTTGTTGTGCAGCGCTTTTCTCGACGAGACCGACGAGATTCTCTAGCGCAACGGATGAAAGTTTGGCAGAGATGATGTATACCCTCAGTGGATTCTGATCGACTGAGCTCTCTCGGGTGACGAGTATCTGTGAAGCTGTGTTGTCGCGTGTACGCTTTGATGGCCCTTGGTCTGAACCTGAAGAGACTCCGCTTTCGCTACGAGATGTGGACGAACGTGACCGCTTCATAGGCATCGAGAGCACAGAGGGATGACACAGCCACATTGGTTGGAAGACGCTGACAAAGACTCTCCTCTTGACATGCGACAGCCTGAGTCCAAGTGCCAGCAGATGCAGATGAGCCGATCAAGTGCTCGGCTGCTACGTAGCTCTCAAGCGTTGCAGCATCCGAATCTCGTCGACTCAGTCCGCGACAGAACATGTCGGTCCCACTGGCAGACGTCGCAACTTCGGTTTCTATTTTGTTTCCGGGCTCAGCTCGGGTCTGCAAGACTTTCCATCGAGCGCTTCGCATACATGTGTACTTTGTTCCTTTCGGCTCACCCCACGCTTTCGGCAACCGGCACTGGATGTATGTCTCCGAATGGTAGGTGCTTCGCGGTGTCAATCACTCCCTTTCGTGCAGGGTCCATGTGATTTCAAGGCGTTCTACTAGCATGGTAACCCCAAAAGGTGTTGCAATGGTCGGTAAGCATACCTCGAGTGCCAGCTTAGCTCTTCAAAGTGGCCTGATTACGCAACATTTACCTTTTGAAACAGTTCTTTGAGGGTACATTGTAACAATGTAACATACACACTTCCGACTCAATGGTTACGTCACCAAGGGACCGATTCATTATGGATGTTTGTCAAGGCTAGGTCCTCGTCGAACAAAAAGGGTCCAACAGTTGATGCAAGTAATCGAAGAACTTTGAATCTGAATCCTGTTCAGATGCGCGTGGGTCATGCAGCGAGCCTAGTAACCTCAGACAAGAGATCAGTTCAATCAATTGATGCTCAAGACACCGCACGTTTTCAACCACAGTACCTCGTGGTCAGTCTTTCTAACTAACGTCATACACAGGTGGGGATCCTCTTGCTAAATTCGGGACAAGGACTCATGCTGGCTATGAACACAGCCACCGAGGCGCCCAAGATCCAATGCTCACTGAACCTCTCAAAACAGCGAGCGTTGTTCTAAAATACTGATGTTGGATGTAAGATAACCCACGCTGGATGACAGCATCATAGGGCCGAGACACGCTCCATCTGTCAATGCATGAATCCAACAGACCCTTACGCCAACGTTCCACGCTCATGATCGGTGCTCCATCGGTTACAATGAATTTCTGGAGTATACGTGACAGAACAGGCGATGCACCTGCAGGCCTGACTAACCCTGTCGAGCATTGCCTTTTGCAGGGATCGCGTCAAACGACGTAAAATGCACGAGGTAAATATCAATATCTGCACTCCGAATGGAAAGCAACGCTGAAACAACACGCGTAGTCGCGTTGCAGGGTGAAAGCTTGGTCTTGACGACGGGAACGAGGAACGAACACGAAATGAACAAACGAGCGAACCGATGACTTCTGGATGACCGACCGCATCGGATATGAAAGAGGCGGGTGGAGGGAAAGCGTACAGATAGCGGACTGAAACAAACATGCAAATTCAAATAAAAAATTGGGCAAGAAGACCCACTGAATGAATGAAGAATCAAATTTGCGCTTGTCCCTCCCTCAGGTTGAAATTGTGGCTGTGTTCCGAGGTTGAGCGCGACATCGCACAGCCTCCTGTCGAAGTGGAACGGCTTTCCGATATCCCGGACAGCTGCACTGAACGGATTGGCAGTGGCATTGCATAGATACAATACAATGCTGTCATTACCATGGGCGGTACCAGACCCACCCTCCTCTAGATTCTTCGGGTGTTACGGTCAAATTTTCGTGATCTCCTTGCCACCCGACTCCGAATACCCGAAGTGTTTGATCGAACTGAATCGGTGTCTGCCGTCAAGGCCCAGTGACTAGGAAATCTTCTTTGGGGGGTCTGTCCCATCAGACTGATTGAGAGAGAGGAGGAATGATACGCGATTGCAGACTTGAGGTCGTGCTATTAACATTATCCACTTCCTAGAGTCAGCTAGAATTCATGTCCTCGGACGCCAGGGCACCCAACGACTTTCCGAAAGGGGGGATGACCCGAGGTGCATCGATAAGGATCGTCCTGAGTCCGGTCCACCGGGGACAATTAGCTTGTGGGTGGCGAATCATGCGGGACATATGTCACGCGAGAACCAGGATATGAGTTGCTCACGATCAT
Source organism: Tylopilus felleus (assembly GCA_038091295.1). Lineage (NCBI taxonomy): Eukaryota > Fungi > Basidiomycota > Agaricomycetes > Boletales > Boletaceae > Tylopilus > Tylopilus felleus. The sequence continues at coordinate 5,071 of JBBPOE010000445.1, read as the reverse complement.
ATGTTCAGCGTATCTCTGTATCGAATTCATACAGAAGACGGCCAAGACTGATTGGGAAAAGCTTCTCAGCCGCACTAATCTGGGGATGGCACTGTGTTAGTGAAAGCCATCTAGGGCCGGTGAGTAGACTATAATGAAGCAACGCGGTACGCCCAACGGATCTCGAGGTCCTCAGTACCCCGACAACGTCTATATCAAATACCCCTTCTCACGAGGTCGGTGGTCGACGATCCCCTGGGTTTCAGACGTGCGTTGCGGGGCCACTCGGCGACTGGCCTGACTGCCAAAACGTCAAGTTATCTCCATTGCTGTCCCGTGCAACCCGCAGGTCTCGCTAATAACATCATTCAATCATGATCGGTTTCCACATCTGTTCCAATCCAGGGACGCCACAGGTTACACAACAGATACAAACACAATGTACGGATGGGGAAGGTCACGGAGGAAACGGACTGGATGCAACCTTAAACTCGGAATCTGTACCGACGCCGAGATAATCGACTGGATCTCAATCGCGGTCAATCTGCCGGGTGCCGCCGTGACGGTCTTCCCGATCGGTACCCAGGTTCAAAAATCCTTCGTGCCTCCTCCATTTACAGACACGGGTCCGCATCTCGTACTACGGTGGGGGAGTTGGATCAGGGTTGGGGCTGTCATATCGCTGATCAGTCGGAATGATGAGAGCTTTCATAGGGTTTCGCACCGAAAAGGTTCCAAGGTTCTGTTTACCGAAATAGGCGTAGATCTGCTCTTGTCCGGAATCGTACAACAGCCGAGCACATGTGAGAGGCGACATTTTCATATCAGACGTGTGCTTGATTTGGTCGCTAACGAAGTCGCGACACGGTCCTACTTTGCTACACGCGAGGTATAAATCGGGGTACTCATTATGAGCATTTGCCTTCGAGGTCATATCTTCCCCACTCCCGAAACACTTCTCCCCATGCTCACCCAGTCAATATCCCATTCTCAATCGATGTCTATACCCCATCTCAACTCATCTGACCCATCACTCGTCTCCTCGGGGGACCTCCCATGGGACAATCCACGCTCTTACTCTGACGACGCAGTGGACGTCGCCTGGAATTACTATACCCTCCCTCCCTCACCGCCCGTTTCCATCGGTTCACACACAGACTCGTCCCCACAACTCAGTCACAAGATACTCAGACCGCGCTTCACCTCCGAATCGCAGTCGGAGAGCGATCTACAATCATGTCTACCGACGAACCAGCTGTTCGACCTCGACGGTGTGGACGACCCTTCATCTGCATCTTCCGTTTCCTCGACACCTTCTATACCACGCCAATTGTCCCTTTCCTCGGATAACGGACCCCCGCTCAAAAAGTCTTTCTCCATGGTCGGAGGAGTGAAGAAAGGGCGCGGGAATGGCGAGAGGATCACCACCAAAGACTTTGTTCCTCCAGACGTTACCGGCTTAAGTAAGCGCGAAGCACGTCTGCTCAAGAACAGGGCTGCTGCTTTCCTCAGTCGGCAGCGAAAGAGAGAAGAGTTTGAAGCAATGGAAATGTAATGTCTTCGTTTCATGTTCGCTCTCCATCTGTTGACGGCATTTCCCCACAGCCGCGTCAGAGAACTCGAAGAAGAAAACTCGCGACTGCAAGCCCTGGCAGAGAAAGGGCATCAGTACGACGACCTTCTCTCGAGCTTGGAACAACTTCGGCTGCGCCTGTCGGTAGCCGAGAAGCGCGAACGGGAACTCACCGTGGAGCTCACAAATCGGACTGTATCGAACCTGCCAGTCAAGACAGAGTCGCATGACCTCAGTTTACCTCCCCCATCATTCACGCCATACCCAGGGATAGCTCAAAGCTCTATCATATCGGTCATGGTGAGACAATTGCCTGTGGATGAGACGGGGAACTGACCAAACGCTTTTCGCAGAGGGAATCCCTCCTATCATCACTTCCATCACTTCTTTCCTTGCCGCCACAGACCTCGCTACCCATCACCTTCTCTGTCCCATTAGCGGGCTCTAGCTCCGGGTGGCCCTCGTCCGGCTCATTTAACCACCAGTCTGCCCCTTGTGATATCAAGGACCAGAGCAGACCACGATTTGGTCACGGATTCCATCCCAGCTCCGCTGAAGTCGACTCCTCGAGGCAAATGGGGATTTGTGGCGAACTTCCCGAAGCGCGGCAATTCGATATAGACGGCCGTCATTGCCCGGGTAGTTTTGCGATTTCTTTCGACACATCGTTGACCGAAGATGGTCGAGGATGCGTGCGCGTCCAAGTTTCCGAGAGGACGTCCAAGGCCGCGATCAACGATAGCAGACAGAGGGCTTCTCCACTCGCTTCCTGGCACGGAGGTGACGCATCCTTGGCCGCGACATGCTACGCTTCACCACCGCTGTCGGCACCGATCAGCATCCCTTCGCCTAACAGCATGGACCATCTCGGTGTTTTCACGGGCCATCCCAGGATGGTCTTCGACACTCAGCTAATGTCATCGGGATATACGCCATTTGGACAACATGACCAGGAGCCAGCGTTTGATTACTACCCAGGCTTGATCCTCGAATAGAATTTCTCGGGCGAACGAGGGTAACGCCTATTCTCCATTCATTTTCCTAATACTGTCCGGTGTTCATTTCTATAGTCTTTTTTTATGAGTATGCATCCAGTTGTGCTATGAATGATACCCCCACCTTATTCTTCGGCTCTTGTTTGTTATTTTTACTGCTCCCGAAAGCTAACGACCAAGAGGCAGCTATCCGGTAGAGCTCGCGGTTTCCGTTACCTGCATCTGTATCAGCTTTGTAGCATATATTATAGTAACTGTATATTACCGTATTGTCTGCGCGCTAGAGAATAATATAGATTTTTTTCTGCTCGGGGGAGTCGTGGGATCTGCAGACTGCGTGGGATTGGATGGCTCGATATACCTCATCACCCGATAAATATTCGGCCGATGACCTCAGCTTTCCTCCCGACCAAGTCCCTGCTCAATTATACTATAGCTCGTCTTGGGTCAGTACCACCATGGATACCTACGCCCCAACTCGCAAGACAAGCGAGTTCACCGACCCACCCAACTATTCCTTTGCCTCTCACCGCCTCCGCAAAGTTCTTCGGGATGGCTCCAAGCAGCCCATCGTCCTCGTTGCGTGTGGGTCATTCAGTCCGGTCACCTATCTCCATCTCCGCATGTTCGAAATGGCCAAGGACTATGTAAGACAGAACACCAACTTCGAAATCGTGGGCGGCTATCTCAGTCCTGTGAGCGACCAGTACAACAAGCCTGGTCTGCTCAGCGCACGTCACAGGTGAGCGATGGGTTCTCGTTCTTATCACATTTCTTCCTCTCTTCAACGTGCGCTTCACCCTGTGTTGTCTGGAAACGTGGGGCGTGTTGGGATGAGAAATCATTGCGTGCTTTCGGACTGGGCTCGACCGAATTAGTTATAACGCTCACTCAGCGGCCGCCTCGTGTCAACCCGGGCAACTGATGCCAAACATCAGGTGCACCCCTGTGTGCACTTTTGGTCCATGGATCAACGAGGCCAATGCTGAGAATGTGACCTTCTCGGCGGAGAGGGTCATCTCACATGACCCCTCACTTTCATTTCGGATCGTATCTCTTGATCGGTGTACGATCTCGCAACTTTCATCGTACAGGATGGGCCATCCTGATCCTTCTATCTTGGTCTCCCTGCTGCACCGATAAGCGTGATCAACTTGCTTTCAGGGACCTGCTCATCGGGTCCCCATCAGGCCCCAGATGTGGTTTCGAAGCTGTCGTCATCTTTCTGCTCTGCTTCTGCATCGTGCCTCGAGATAGAAGCTGACCCCCGTTTCCATTTTTTTAATCTTACAGAGTCAATATGTGCACGCTCGCCGCAGAGGAGACTTCCTCTTGGCTCATGATCGATCCGTGGGAGGCTTTCCAGATCTACCAACGCACGGCCGTCGTGCTCGACCATTTCGATTTTGAAATCAACACAATCTTGGGCGGGGTGCAAACGCAGGACGGAGAGCACCGGGATGTCAGAGTCATGCTACTAGCAGGTTCAGACTTGATAAGCACCATGTCCGAGCCCGGCGTTTGGGCCGTGGAGGATGTATGTATCTCCCCTTCGAAGCATCTTCGTTCCGGATTCTCACGCAAACCCCTCACCTATAGTTGGATCACATTCTGGGCCAGTATGGCACGTTCATCATCGAGCGGGCGGGTTCGAGCATGGATCAAGCTACGGATAACTTGGCGCGTTGGCGGAGCAACATCTATCTTATCCCTCAGCTCATCCAGAACGACGTCTCATCGACAAAAGTCCGCCTGTTCCTTCGCCGAGGGCTTTCCGTGCGATACCTGCTCCCGGCTGCCGTGGTCGATTACATAGAGCAGAACAACCTATACTTGGACGATGGATCCAACCAGGAGAAGGAGAAATGAAAGGACAAGGACAGCGGTTTGGAGAAAAGAGAGGGGTGATCTAGACTTGTGAACCGAGGCTAGTCGTAACATCGGCGATCAGTGGTAATATCACATGTAGACAACATCGAGGAAGGAAGTACTCGCGAGTAGTTGGCCCATCGCATTCCTGATAATTCTATAGATGTCATCGTGCACGTATTTAAATCGGTACATCATCCATCTTGGAATCTACCCGCAGTCTCGATCTTCGCTCGCGAATAGTTCCCACACCCGCCGGTTTCGGGGTGGAAAGAAGTTGGAAGTGGCTTCCATCAAGCTCTTGATCATTGATCTTGATACACCCACATCATGGCCGCGACTCGCAAGGTGCTCATGCTACATGGGCTTGTATGATTCACCTCACCAATGACTCGCCGCGCTGACGAGAGACGGACGGTAGATACGCGCAAAACGCGAACATATTCAGTAAGCGGGTTCGTCCAATTCACGCAATGCCTTTGTGTGTTCGATGTGACGAACGCGACGACGTCTCTAGCTTGGCGCACTCCGCAAGGCGATGGACAAGGACGTCGAGATGGGTGTGTCGTCTCACGTCAGTTCTGGTGCAGTCGTACAGGTCTGACATGCCTCACAGTGTTCGTCGACGGCCCGATAGTGCTACAACCTGTGGATT
>JBBPOE010000444.1:0-23577 GCA_038091295.1 Tylopilus felleus | reverse complement strand
CAAGGTCGGTGAGGCTCACTACCCACACACGCAGCTGACCCCAGAGCTCACTGCGGGACGGGACATGTCGAGTCTCTTGATTACCAAGGAGGACGACGAGCGGGTGTTAGCACGCACGGTGGAGTTCATCTGTGGTTCATAGTCTTTCTCTCTCTGTCTGTCTTTGGATTGTTCATTCGCATCACAATAGTCCAATATGATACACAACCCGTCTACAGCCCGGGACGAGTCGCTGCCCTCCTTTGATGTAAGCATCGTCCGATGGTCAAGCGTGCTGCTCTGTTGCGTAGTGATAAGTGAAGGAGCAGTGAGTGGCGCACCTGATCTTGCTTTTGCGCTGCTCCGAGTCGTGGCCACGTTGCGGGAGCTGTGCTTCGCTTCATTCTCACCGTGGCTATCCTCCGTTCATCACTGTCGTTTCTTGCCGGTGTCTTCTCATGGCTCCCTAATCATGGCTCCAACTACAGGTTTCCATGTCGCCTATCAGTTCACCGCTAGTACTGAGAACGAAACCGTTCGGAAGGCGATCAATCGCTTTGTTCTTCACTTCAGAAACGAATTCAAATCAGCGGTTGAGATGGTGCTTACCTCATGGGCAGTCCGGCCCTTATTTGCGAAGTACATTGATGGAATATCAACATCCGCGAGCTCCGGTTTTCCAATAGCTTCGTGGACATGGATCACTGGAAAGTCGTTGTGACGCTAGGATCGTTCGAGACTCTTTTGTTCCACAGGTGCAAATTCCTGAGGGCCCCACGGACGTTGAACCCGACGAGCGGGTGAAGACCAAAGTGACCTGCCTTGGCGTCATTGGTTGTGATGGGGTCACCAACACCCCGCAGCTATTGATCCCCACCGCCCGCGTCACTCGAGAGGGATCGGAGAGGTTGGAGAGAATGGCAATATAACGCAGAGTTGAAGTACTGTACATGTCATAAGGTAACGCTGAGATGGGGATGAACGGCGCTTATTGATGCGGAGATTGCAAAATTGAAGCATGCGAAAGTTCGACCGGCCAAGACAGCGCATCATGCGGTGGTTTGCGTGACGAGGACCGTGTGTGGACTGGCAGAGTGAAGGGAAATAGGTATACGGCGAAGTTCAAAGAGCAACATGGTGGATTCGTAATCAGCACGTCCATCCGAAATACAATTATTGATCATACAACATTTGCCAGTGGCCACACGTATTTGACAGATACATGACTACTTTCTGCCCGCCTTCTTGGCAGCTGCCCTCGCCCTTGTGATCTGTTTCTTCCAGCCGAGACACTGGCCACACGCTGACGACATGCGCTTCAGCAAGCAAACGGCGACAGTCGGACGACAGATCAACATGTGGCACTCACCGGCAGACCCGTGTTTCTTGCACTGATACACGCCTTCTTTGTTGGTAGTTACTGCAGGAGGTTCAATAGGGTCCCGATCCATGGGGTCGAACTAATGGCGAAGAGTGTAAGCAAGCACGCTTGGACTCGTCAAGGAATGAGATCGACCCCGTAGAAAGAATCGTTTTCCTCCCTTCCGTCGTAGCCACAGTCTGTGCACTGTTGAAACGTGTAATCAGATGGTTGTCAGCCGATCAGCGCCGTGTGGGGTAGTAATGCGGGGTAACACCATGCGACACGTACAACTTCTTTCAAGTGGGTACAGAAAACAGCGTCGTTGATTTCGACGGTAGCGGGCTGAACATCTGCCATAACAGCGTTGGATCTTCTGGAGAGGAGGCGCTGGAGAGTTTGGGTGAAACGGAGTGATGGGGGAGGTGGACGGAGGGTGGAAATAGAGGGTCTAAATACGCTCGTTGACTAAGGGCAAGCACGTTACAGTAGCATATGCCGCTAGATCCTCAGAGTACAAGTCAGAGGTTCAGCGCCCCTCGGCTGCTCGGTCATGTACTACACCGTCTGATCGAGACAACCTAGTCTGTGACCTGCCAACCCAAGCTGGTCCTGCTCCTTGAAGACACGCTGACTCCCTCGTGAGAAGTTAGAGGACGCCGCCAACCACGTGACACTGGACGTGTTGACCATGATGGACTGAACAAAGTCCAGACCACCAACTACATCGACTACAGTGCACAAGAGACATGGCAGAAAGACTCCCCCCAGAACTTTGGTCGTACATCTTTGACCTCGCCGCGGATGAAGACACCATATTCTACCCTGGCTTGCAAACCAGCATGGCCCATTCAACCTGGTCCAAGAACCCCTTCGGCGGTTGGGCCGTCCGGACACCCCAGGACACCATCAGCATCATCCAAAGACGAAGCTATGCAACTAAGAAGGTCCCGTCGCATCTCGCCTCTCTTCCTCGGTATCGGTCAATGCTCATATCGTTTTCTTACAGTCGATCATCGCAGCGTGCAGGACGTGGCGCAGGCTCGGCACCGAGTTTCTCGTCCGCTGTCTCTTCTTTGACGATCCCTCCAAACTGCGCAATCTCTCCAGCATCCTGGATGACGACCCTTCGTTGGGATGGTGGGCAAGACGTCTACATGTCACCCAATTTTTTCATGGACGCGGTCCGAAGATGGACGACTTTGAGAAACCGCTCATCGCTATCCTCAGGCAGTGTCCAAACCTTGAAATTTTCATCGTCGATCTGCCCATGTCAAGTGCGTTCGGACCTATCGCAGACACGCTCGGCATGTCCTGCCGTAACTTGCGCACGGCACACTGGCACGTACCATCCGAGCTCCTTTCCAAAGTAATCTGGGCTTTGGACACACTCCCCAGTCTCGTTGCTGTCCACATCCAGTTCGATGCAGCGATCAAGGAATCGGACACCATTACACTAGGTTCCGCGCAGGACGTAAAACTAAAGCTACCAAATCTTCAGCAACTCTTTCTCAAGGGGTTCTGTCAAGACTTCGTCGAGCAGGCTACAGAGTGGTCGCTTCCCTTGCTGCGCACGTTCTCCTTTCACTTCGGCTCCAATACCGTCGATCTTCCAGATATCATCCCTTTCCTCGAGCAACATGGCACGACCCTTCTCTTCCTCGACTTAAACTGCATACCCACACTTGAAGTCCGCACTATTCTGGACCTTTGTCCGTTCCTAACCACATTTTGTTTCAATCTCGACTGGAAGATTCCGCCAGCACCAAACCCCGATGCTAACCCAGATCGACCTGAAGACGAAGCCATGCTACCAATCATCCTTACCAATCATCCACACGAACATATCCGGCACATCGGGCTCCACGGACTCCTGTACGCTTTTGGAGTGGGATATGTGGCAGCGTATGCCGATGCTGACCCCGTGCGGACGATGATGGTCCAGCGTACAAACGACCGCAACTTCAATGCGTTGAATAGAGCTTCCTTCCCTAAACTGGAACGCGTGCGGGTCTTGAGCCCGAGGGTGTTGCAAGACCTGAACGACAACAATGGACCTGAAGAAGAGTGCTTTGAACGGTGGGAGAGATGGTGGGATATGTGCACAAAGATGCGCATGAGGCTCGAGGATTGTTCTGGAGGAGTGCTTGGTAATCTTCCCCAGGATCCAGATGAGGAAGAAGAGTACGACAGCGAGGAGGATGAAGAGTACGAGTGCCCCACGGACGAGGAGCGAGAGTGGAAGGGAAGCGTCAGTTTGGCAGAGTTGAGGGAGTTGTTGGCAGAATGCAGAAGGATGTCGGAGGAAGGCGAACGAGAACAGTCACTCTTCCAGTTTCACATCACTCCGCCGACATAGTGACATTCATTCCCTAATGATCACGCGCTTTCCCCTCTGGTGTCCGTGTCTTGAATGCCCCTCTTTTCACTACGTCCTGGACGATGCCCAGCGCCCGTTCTACATAGACTTGCTCATCTTCGTCAAGCCGCTCCCGACCTATTGGGTCCCAGGGTTGGCATACCTCGCACACTGTATGGATGGACATACCTATGATGGCCCAGTTTCGCGTGCTTGGGATACGAAGCATATCGCACTCTACTTTCCATCCCATCCACTGACTCAACTTGGCCAGCCAAATCCTATACTGTGAATACTGACTTTGATGGCCACCCTCCTTGCCTAGATTCAAGCGGTCCAAAAACGCGTCGTCGACGACGACGTCGGCCAGGCCTGCAAAGGTGGTACTGGTCGACGCTCGCGGGAACCGTTCGTCAAAAGACCAGGCACAACATGGGATAGAGAGATATCCAGACGCGTGTTCGACGGTCGCGATGAGAGGGAGCCAAGGTGTCAGTTCGTCTGCGTGATTGCCGATGAGGAACACGCCGGGTTGGAGGTAAGGTATGACGCAGGGTCCACCATCCGTCGCAGTTCGGACGTACTGCGTCGGATCGAGCACGTGCACGTGTAAGGCGGCGCGCGTATCCTCGGAGTAGTGATCCCAAGAGGCGCGTGCTCGGAGGTCAATGCCATGGCCATGATAGCCCTCGGAGATGAGAATGTGTGTGAGGAGGCCGTTTCCGCATCTGTCGCGTGTCTATGTGATGGCGGGAGCTGGTGATTCGTTTCTTGGACTTACCCAAGATCCAAGAAGCCACCTGGCGGCTGTGGCCAGTACCTCCAGGGCGCATCGTGCGTCGGTGTATCATTCCCCGAGGGCTGCTCTATACGTGCGAAAGACTGTTTCCACAAAAGTATGAGGTAGGTCGCGATCCCGATATCCTGTCACCGTGTATTCAGCCAACCGTCGACACTACGTCCGTTGTTTGGATTACCTCAAACACATGCTTGAGCGGGTCTGTGGACTCTTTCCACTCGGACACCAAATGCTTGTATCGTTCGCGCATGACAAGGTACAGATCCTGATAAGCCTCCCTCGGAATCAAACAATCGTGTTTGACACGCTTTTGGTAGTGCGTCATTGCGCCCCATCCGTATCGATGGAGAGTCTCGAGGAGGGCCAACGACGTGCGATAAAGCCTTGAACTGAGGTCCAAGGGAGTATCGGGCAACACGACCACTTCTATCCGCAAGATCGAGGGTGTAGAAGGGATAAAACGAAACGCGAGGTGTCGGACGGGAGGATGGTAGTAGGGCAGAGACGCGCCAGGTGGGACGAGAGGGCTCACCACGAGCGTGCACGATGTACCGCTGTACGTGCCAGTAGTAGACGCGTATAGCGTGCAGCGTTGTTCCAGGGCAGCATCGCGACCTGGTCTGCGGGGGAGGAGTTTGCGATGGATGTTGTAGATGGGCTGATGAGATTCGAGGTCGCTCGGGAGAGCATCGTCGGAATCATGGGAGTAAAATGTCTCACTGACGGTTTCAGACCGAAGAATAAGCGTGGAATTGTATTCTGGATGATGGACGAGCTGCTCGACAGCACGTTCAAACTAGATGGAGGAACATGATCGTGAGTTGCAATGGTGTCTAAATCGCTAACTTACAAGGTCCAAAGTAAAGTCTGCTGGACAGCTGACAATGGGCAGCCATTCCTCATCTTGCGATACGAAAGCCAAAGGTGGAATCGTCTGGGGCTGAGTATCACAAGGCGAGGGGGTAAAACGAGGGCGGTCCATTTCAAGCGTCGAGTTGGTTCAAACTTGGCATCGCAACAGAGTCCCGCTCGCATATGTGGTATATTACATGGCATGCTCCTGGCCTTGCCTAGGTAGGCTCGAGCCCGTTGTTACACAAGGTCAACAAACACCGCATCACCACACGCCCATTGACAAAATGAGATGAGATCGAACATCAACAAAAAGAGAGCGTCTGCCAGTGGTCAGATGGCCAACAAAACTCGGGTGTGGTAGAGAAAGCGAACGGTGCCCAAAAGTGAACCTAAGTTCCCAGCCTTCATAGGACATCGATTGGGCTACATCCCACGTTAATGAGGCCACCCTACCAAGGGTTAGGGTCGAATGCTCGAGACAAAGTGAGAAAAGAGACGCTTACAAAGTGCGTGTTGTTGCAACAGACAGGTTTTGCTTCACATTTCGCAGTGGAGCCAGCTCCGGTGAGTGAAGTGCAAGACAAGCCAACTTGGCCGTTGCCCAAAAGAATCCCGCTCAAGTTTAGCAGAGGCGTGAGGGCAGATACTGCAGGGGACCCAGCCTGACAGATGGTGACGTCAGATCAATGACATACATGAATCACCGCGACGCACCGCTTGAACGCTCTGACAGCACTGGACCGACCCAGTGTTACACATGCGGGGGTTGCGCCCGATGAGCGGCCCGCTGTAGGCAAGAGCGACAAAGGGGAGGACGGCGAGAGCGTGGTGTACGAGCATACTGCCAGGGTGACGACGAGCGGGACACTGAAAGGAGCGTATGGGTTCAAGTGTGGGGGAAGAGGGAAAAGAACTTGGGTGGGATTCGACGAGGGGGCGACTTTATATGTCGTACTTGCATTCCAATCGCCGAGTTTAGCGCCCAAGCCGTTCGTTGGAACGCCAGCGCTAAATCACAATATTTGCGTCATATGTGCGGAGAGTCAATGTAGCGTACCAAAAGTCGGAGCTTTACGGGTCACACCACAGGATTTGGCACAGGCCCACCACGACGGGCATGTCACGCTCAATGCTCGACCCAGAGCTACCTCCAAGGCGTTCATCCACCTCGAGATCCATTTCGATCTCCCAGAGAAAAGTCCAGATGCCTCACTGCTTTGAAATCCCAGAAATCTTGCTTGATATCTTCGAGCACGTCTACGTCTCACATAATGGTCCCTCCGACCTCGCGCGTCTTGCACAAACTTGCAAGCTATTCAGTGGCCCTGCTCTCGACGTACTATGGCGCATTCAGACTTCCCTGTTCCCTTTGACCATGACCTTCCCTCTCGAGTTGTTTGGCTTTGCACCTAGCGAACAGATCGCGGTCGCAACGATCGTACGTCTCCAATCATCCATCTGTACGCTGGCCTAATCTGATTTGCATCCATAGACGATCGAGAAAAAACCCATGGTTAGCCATTGGCGACGACCTTTGCAATATACAAAACGTATCCGAACAATCATGCCGGAGAGTGAACCGCAAGGTTTTGGAGGATTCGCAGTGCATAAAAGCGTATTGCAAACTCTCATTCAATCGTGCCCGTTCAAGCCCCTGTTTCCGAACCTCCAGGAACTCAGCTACCCAACCATCTGCAACATCGACGTCGTCGACGAGGCGACATACACGAAATCCATGTTCATGTTATCCGCTCAGAGCACGCTTCTGTCATTGAGTTTCCAGTACCCCAGTGGTCGCAACGCCAAGGACACGCGTGCATTTTTGACGCAATTTCGAAACTACTTCAGATCTCTCCAGTTCCTCCGGGTCTTCATGGGTGAGGTCATACCCATACCCACATACGGTAAACTAAACGAAGATATCAGACGTGATTCCGGTAGACATCACCGATTTCTTGTCCGTGTTCGCATCCTTTCAGAATCTTGAATGCCTCGTTTTAGCGCTTGGACTGGGCCTCTCCTTCGCACCCAAACGCAAGGCACTATCTATCCCGAACACATCAGACGCATTTTCGGGTCTTCGCTCTCTCGGCCTCCATTCCTTCTCCACACCATTCATCCTACAGCTATTGAAAGCCATTCACCCTTCGCGGCTCCAGATCGTAAACATCCATCTCGCATCCCGGGTCAGCCCAGACGAACTTGGCGAACTTTTTGGATATGTGACGTCATTATCTGTCCCGCAACAGTCTGTTCACCTGATATCATTGACCGCGACCGGCTACACATCAGCTCTTCAATCAATCGGTGATCTCTTGAGTCTTCAAAATTTGCGCCACCTTACGCTACAGAACGCGGGATTGGTTCTCGACGACCGTAAACTCGACGAAATGGCGAGGGCGTGGCCAATTTTGCAGCACTTGTCTATTACCAACGATGTCCCGCCTTCAACAACCGTCAATGGAACGCTGAAATCGTTGAGTTCGTTTGCGCAGCACTGTCCCTACGTCGAAACCCTCGAACTCCGATTGAATGCTCGGGAAGTTCCTCCACTCGCAAACTCTGCTCCATCTCTCCGGAGGGGTCAAGGAATGAAACATTTGCTCCTTCGGATCGACCTACGCTCCGACATCCGTGATTCTGCTGGCGTCGCGTCGTTTCTCTTAGGAACCTATCCCGGACTCTCGGTACAACTCGTAGGCGGAAGTCAAATGCCTGATCTGCTAGAAACGTCCCCGTGGAACAGAGTTGCAGAGATCATCGACGAGGCACTCGGTCGACCTCCCCCGCAACCGGCATCGCCCAAGGGTCCGCGAATAATGTGTAAGTCATACCGTGATATATTGCTATCTTGTGGACTCAACTGCGTTCTAGTCATGACTTGAGGTGTCAAATATTGGTACGATTTATGTTCTGCATTATTCAACCACGTCGTCTGTCTGAAACAAATGACATGCTCGCTACCACCACATAAGTATAGGTATGAATCACCGAGCCATCACTTCTTGTTGTAGATGTACACTATCAAGCCATTGTGTGTATGTTCTAAATTTAGTCACACCATCCGTCGAACATTCTTTTTTTTTCCGCCGCAAACCACTCGGTTGAGGAGAGTACCATGGCCATTCACCACTTTCTTGTGCAATGTGTACGAGGGTTTGGATTCCAGTACTAGTTGAACTGGTTAAACCCAAATTGGTGTATGAGCATGGGCCCTGACTCGCTCGATCGAGGTTGTCTGGAATGGCCCCAAGAATCAGGTGGGGCCTGGGCTTGAATACCGACCGGCCCTGAATTCCGATGGGCCAAGGTCAGCTCGCCTGCGAGGTGCCCAATGCACCTCATTCAAATACTTACCAGATAGGCCCGATGGACCCCGCCCCCTCCTGCACCTGCCGTCCATCCGACGAGGGTCGTGGTCGAGGACCTCGACCAAAATTAAGAGCCAGCGCTCGTCACTGATGTGGCACACCGGGGAATCTTATCCCTCTGGTAAACCTGTATGTGTCGGTCGCATGCACCTCATGTATCATATATGGCTCCTACCTTGGAGATCCAAGGTTCAGCCAGAGTGTCAATCTGAATATCCGAATGATAAATACCCCACTGAACGTCTCGTTGGAAAAATCAAGGTAAGATGACGTGACATTCAGTCATCCACCTCCATTTTCGTGCCAGTGACAGCGTATAGCACACTTGAACCTCGTCTTCACCGCCGCTCACGTAGATTTCAATTGGTGTCAATGAATCACGGTTTTCTTGTCCAATGGTTCGCCTCCATCTTCCAATCATTCAAGTCGACGAGCATAGTCGTCAATACCCAAACCTCGCTGAACAAGCCGTGGTATAACGTTGCCTTTTACACGTGACAGACCGGACGCTCGATCGATCGATCACCTCGCGTGTTTTGTTCTCATCCGTACAAGGCATGGTCCAAGGGTCCAGGCCGGCACAATTTCAACGAGCACGACGCTTTATGAGTCGACCGTATTATAATTTCATACGCTCGTCCAATTCAAGACACAAATCCAACCTGACTCACGCGAGGCCGTTGATGTTCTGACTTTCCGTTTCTCATGTATGTATTCCACACGATGCAAACCCAGTGCTCGTGCAACTAAAATGATGTATAGATTTCGAACAGATGTGTAACAACAGCAAGTTACCGACTTCTTGGCAAGTACGGTTACTAGGCGGTGTTTGCCAGCTACACGGAAGAAATAAAAAGATGAAGTGATGAAGGATTTTTTCCTCCTCCTGCCAGTAATGTCCCGCAGGCCGCGACACGTCTATTAAGTATTAAGTGTTGGCACGGCAGAAACGTTGGCCATCTTTTCGTGCTCGCTCTCCTGCGAGGTCGAGACTGTGTGCTGGGGCTCGCGGTTTCCGCTGATCGCAGTGTTATTGTACTCTTGTCGAGGAAGCAACTCAGCCTCGATCCCGACGTAGTCGTAGGCGAACTCGCCCATCTCGGCATCGTCGACACCAATGATCTCGGTCTCCTCGTCGCAGCGGAGACGGAGGAAAGGGATGAAGTGCATGACCCACAAAATGATGGTCTAGGGAAAGAACATGACATGATCAGATTTATCACATGGTGCACGTGGGAAAGCGACTCACGGTGACGACGAAGGAGTATGAAAGGCCAGACATCGAGTCAGCCAACTGGATTCCGAGTTGTCTGTAGTTGTGATCAAGCCAGCCTCCAGGAATCGGCGCGCTGCCATCAGCACCAGCTATGCTTGTTTGAGCGAAAAGGCCGGTCAACAAGTTGCCAACTATTCCACCGATAGCATGGGAGGCGAAAATCTATTATTCGCTGCTTGAGCACTAGCAAGAGTGATTGGGCGAGGGACTCACGTCAAGGGTGTCATCGTATTTGAAGATGAACTTCAGCTGTGTGGCGAAGTTGCAAACTGTACCAGCCATGAAGCCGAACAGTACGGAGGCTGGGGTGCCGACGTATCCGGAACCGGGGGTAATGGCAACGAGACCAGCGATGGCACCGGAGCAGAAACCAACGGCAGACCACTTGCGTTCCAAGCGCCAATCCTGCGAAAGGTCGTTAGGATGATACAATCCAACTCCCCAGAAATGCTTACCCAGAGCATCCAGGTCAAACCACCAACGCTAGCAGCCAAGTTGGTGACAATGCAGGCCTCGATAGCACGGTAGTTGGCAGACAAAGCGGAGCCGCCGTTGAATCCAAACCAGCCGAACCAGAGGAAAACTGTGCCAAGAATGACGTAGGTGGTGTTGTTGGGCTTGTAAGCGAGCCGCTCTGTACCGTAGCCACGGCGCTTTCCAAGGTAGAGCGAGATGGCCAACGCCGCAGATCCGGAAGAGATGTGGACAGGGGTACCACCAGCGAAGTCGAGGCCTCCTAGAATGAAAGCCCAACCGTTGGGGTTCCACGTCCAGCATGCAATGGGGTCATATACTAATGTCGACCACACGAACACGAACACGAGGAGTGGCCCAAGACGGCTCCGCTCTGCAACGGCGCCGATTGCGATCATGGGGCTAGTTGGTCATGTAAATGGTGATATCCTTCATCAGAGTGGGAGATGGCCTACGTGATAGCGGCAAACATGAGCTGGAAGACGCAAAAGACGAGGATGGGTACACGAGTATTTCCACCAAACGGCTGGTCGGACACATTACGGAGGGCAAAGTTGTCTATGAAGAATGAGATTCGATTCAAACTAACTAACCATCAACGACTTACCCAGATTGCCAATAAATTTACCACCAGTTGCGCTGAACGCCAAGGAGTATCCCCAGAAGAACCACTAACATGAGGTCAGTGCTTGTCATTCATGTAGGACAAGTGGCGCACCTGGAAAGACACCACTGCGACGGTCATCATGCTAAGATAGATCATGCTGAGAGCGTTCTTCCTGCGCAGGAGGCCAGAGTAGAAGAAACCGACACCTGGTATCATGATGAATACCAAGGCGGTTGAGGCCAGCGTCCAGGCAATATCGCCAAGGTTGTATACGCCGGAGCCGGATGAGTTGGACCATATAAGGTCACCCGCTGTGGAGAATCAAACGTCAATGACAAAAGGAAGGTCTCGAGAGGCATGAACCTACATGCGTCGTAGGTTACATTCACCATCTTGAGGGTGTCTCGAATGCTATATCAGCGAGGGCGTTGCTGCAAGCAGTGGACGTTCGCAAGGAGGGTGGTCCAAGTTGATATACCTGAGCCTGTGTGGGATTTATGTAGCTTTGGCTTGACTTAAAGCGGTTCTGAGCGGAAGCTTGGCGAGATAAGAAACTCTCTTACCTAAGCAGGAGAGAAGAGGTTATCATCCAATCAGCGGTAGCAGATCAGCGCCAAACAATCATGCCGTACAGTGTATGTTATCGTGTCAACATCCTCTAATGATGAGGCAGGGTTGCGTTGACAGGCACACGACAACTGTCATTTCGTCCGACGGGGATGTTCGGGCGTGTCTCCAGCGTGGCCAACATCGTCGCAATGGCACTCCAAATGCGAAACCCCACGTATCCAGGTTCGTGGTCACTATTTTGGGGTCGTCCTTGCGCCACTCTACTAAAATTAGTAGGAGTTCATCTTCATCGATATCCTCAGAGATGCATCTCGTAATGAGCCACACGGCTAGCCACGACCAACGGCTGTTCTACCGTACTTATACTAGCCCAAAAGTCGACCTCGTTGATGCCAAGGCAACTCATTTGCGATCAAAATTCCCATTTGAGTCGGCCCCTCACTGCTGAGCCAGCACAGGAAATAGGATATTTTAAGTTGCGAATATCGTAACTACTCCTCTCGGCTTTCATTCTCGTCCCAGCTCCGTGAGATGGCCAACTCCATGGCGGCCATTATATATATTCTATGTCCTGGAAATGAGGATGGTGAACGGACACACCTGCGACAATAGGAGCCGGGTTTCCTCGCTAATGAATCATGCTACACTGCAGAATGGCTTGGTGTACTGATGAATAGCCAACATGATCTGATGGAAGGATGGCTGCCTTGGATCCATTTTAGCCCCGAAACAGGTGCAATCTGGGCTTCTTGCGTGTTGCGCTAGTACTGTGAGAACAACAACTGGCAGGCGTGGCGTGGAAGTCCAGGCTATTTGTGTTTGTTTGGTTTCACCAGTTTGCAAGCAGCACTCGATCGTAGGTGTTCAATATCAATGACTAGCGTTCTAGTTGGTGCTGCGAGGCGCTGCGTGCCCGTTCATGCCTCTCGCCTCGCAAAATGCTCGGTATTGGTGAAGCAACTTCATGTCTCACAACCAAGTTCGTCCCCATTTATCACACCTGAAGCCGAGTAATTTACATGTGTAGCCCGACGAGCCAGCGACCACGCTGACATCCTTGGCATCCCGGACGAGCCCATATCACAAAGAATACCTCAGAGATCCACCAAGTCGCTGCCCAATTACTCGAATGCTCGGGAACAAAAATTCCACGAACTTCTTCAGTTTGTGCGTGACCGTACTGGCCGAGTGAAAGTCGTCAAGGCTGGCCAGGTCCGTACCACGGCTTGGCTACGCTTATTCCAGCTCGCGAACAAGGCAGAACACCTTGAGGCCGTTACAGAGCTATTCCCCCAATGGCGAGAGTCAGGAAAATCGTTCACCCCGCTAGACTCGGAGATGTTCGTTCGTACGTCTATCGCCCTATGCTCGTCCCGTTTCGTAGTCACGCTCACCGCGTGTCTTATTTCCTGCCCTACAGGTCGGTGCGAAGAGCTTGATTGTCCTTTGCTTGCTCTCAAGGTTTTTGGAGATCATCCCAAGTACGGTCTCCCGCTTTCATCCTTCCCCGCCGCCCGTACCCTCTTCCATTCTCTTTATCAAAAATACCCCCTCGAGAACGTCATCGCCGTAGTGTCGCTACTCGGGCTCAACAATCTCTCACCTGTGACCATGGATCCCGCTAGCTGTGCCATGCTCTACGCGGCCTGCCTACGGAGCAAGAATAAACATGCGTCGTTGCTTGGTAGAGATATCCGAATAGCCCTGCAAAACCTTCTCAGAGAAACGAATCCCCACCCCGAACCCAAAGAAAAATTTCTGCGGGCGCGTCATTCTGTCAAACCCGATCTATGGCTATTGGAGGCTCTCAAGGATATAAAGAAAACTAAGAGGGACCAAGGTCGTGGATCATGGTGGATAACTGAATGGATTGCTATAGGAGAGGGTCGAGTGTTGCCACCACTCGCAGAACGCAGGCATCAAGCAAGGGGTGCGAAACATGTCCGAGATCCATCGGCGGCACCTGCCACGAGTGCACCTCAACAGGTATATGCCTGATGAATGTCCGTACCGTTATCAGTAGACTTTAATTCAACTCGTTGTGGCCTTCCGTTCTCACACGACATCCATCTTCATGACGTTCACAATGAGTCCGAAATCCGGTCGCTAGGGTCCCTCAGGGTCTCCATACTCTGTCACTGCGGGAAGCTGTACTTACGCGTCCACGTCAGGATCGATTGGGTTGGTCTAGCAGCTGCGATAAGATCGAGGACAAGCATGTGTCCATCGATCGATGACGTTGACTCGGACACGCCCTTCCGCCCCTAGGAACGTTCCAGCCCCTGTCGGCTGAAAATCTTCCGTCGCTCCAGGTCAGGAACGCCGAATCCACGTGGTAAAGCCTCAAGTCGGGCCACCGATCAGTCCCTCACTACAGTCGTGTCTAGGACTGCGAGGAGGGGCGAGAAAGACGACGAAAACGTCGTAAGCCGTGTGTGCCGCCAACCTGTATGACTCGACGCGCAGGTTGACAATGCGTGAGTGCCGCATCACACCTGGTATGGAAGAAGGCACATGTGGTGACTAGATTGACATATCAAACTTACGTGAACAGGGGAGACGAGGAGCAGTCAGGGCCGGCGTATGGCGGCAGCAAGGAGGCCTCCACTCCTCGACCCGATCCGGGCACTTCTTTCACATCGCGGGATACATGTTAGGCTATATCACAACCCATCACACCCAGCCCTCAAGGAGAAAATCGGAGTAAGGTGTCAGAGAGCGGTCGTCATGGTAATCACAGAGTCAACCGGAACCGAATACGGAAAGATCGTTAAGAGATTCCAAGTAGGATGCCAGCCCGGATTCCGCTATCTCTCAAGCCCACGTTCCAATCGATCTCGACCGTCATACTACGAAGATTGCTGAACCAGGTCCAGTCTCTGGATGGTGTGCCAGTGGCCGACAAGGAAGACACATACCATTTAGAAGGGCGACGTGATAATTGGCATTCGGGTCTGGGACAGTAGCCTCGAAACTGGGGACAAGGATTGAAAATATAAATTCGAGTCGTGCGAGTTGGAGAAAATAAGGGGTGGGGCGGAAGGAGGGATCTGGTCAGGTAGCGTGACGCTCAGCACGAACGAGAGCTATGTCAATGTAGGCGTGCGGGACAGAGCGGGCACATCCAACGTAATTTCATGACCAAGCACTTCCTGAAGATTTCGCCCGTGACAAATACAACCGGAGACAAGTTGGTTGAATGCTGAGACACGCCGATGGAAAGTCGCCTGACATTTGGAGCGCACCACTCGACAGGGTACTCGAGCATCTCGACTACATTGTCCACGAGGCTGAGGGAAACTAGGGATGGCAGGGCAGGTGCAACAAATATGTGGGTTCAGCCGCAAAGCCGCAGCAGAGATGGCGGAGGTTTGGAAAGAATGGTTCGGTGGAAGGAGGAATCTAGAAGGTTCTGACAGATTCCCAGTCGAGTCCAAGTCCAAAGTCCAATATGGCTCGAATGCGACGTCCGAAGGATAACCCACTCGGTCTGCGTAAGTGGTCTGCTAAACGCAAATCCTTGGTAAAATTATGGGAGACAAATGAAGGATATCTCCGAACAGAGAGTGACGAAGAGGTAAATCTTCTTACATCCGGGGATGCTTCTGGAAGACATCGCGCCAGTGGGGATGTAGTCAAACAACTCTTCCCAGACGATATTTGACGCTGGCTTCTTTGAAAGTGAGACATGTTCTTGCCAGAGCAGGCAAATCGGGACCTGGTCCTGCCCAACTAGGCCGATGTGACAATGACTAAAGATTTCGCAAAGGACCTCATGTATCTGAAGCGCGTGATGTATGGTGCGAACTTGGTGGTGAAGGTCAACAAACAAGATTTGTAATCTGACTCGGCCCGGACCGTCACCGCCTGTCATACCCCTGACGCCGCCAGTTACTCACACCAGGAATTGTGTTGCGATGATCTTTTATGTTTATCTGGTAAGTTCGTGTGTGCGATCTCTCATAACGGTTAGGCTCAGAACTAGCTGATGGCAAATGCCAGAACAGACGGACTCGGAAGGCGCCCTCAGGCTCTAGACCCTTCTGCTTGTATTCCTTATAGGCTTCAGCCTACCTTTCAATCCATGGATTCCGACTCCAGATAAACAGCTGTTGGAATGGCTACCGAATTTCACAGAATTGATGTCCTTTTCTTTTGATAGAACCCTAACCCGAGCATTGGCGGGCACACCGCCGCTACGGCCCGTAGCAATTCTTCCCATGACTATGTCCGTGAGTACCAGGTAAATAAGAACACCCACCTCGAATTGGACAGATTATCGCCATTTCCCCATGACCACTCACGCTCTCGCACAGGCCTTTAAAGCAGCTAAACCCGCCTTTGGGGCATGGATCACCTTACCAGGCGTGATCAACGCGAGGACGGTCGCGCAATCGAGTCCACGCCTGTCGTGGGTCATGATCGATTGCGAACACGGACTTACATCGCTCCAACCTGGCGCGGCAGAGTCCATCCAGGCGATAACTGGACTCGGGAGTAATGCACCGAGCGCGATCGTGCGCATTCCCGCGACGGGTACGAGCACCGGTACCTCGTGGCAGATCAAGTATGCACTGGATGCTGGCGCGAGAGGCATCCTTGTGCCGATGGTGGGTCCTCAAATCGTTGGTAATCGAATAGGATCAAATATACAACTGCCTGTTTTACAGGTATCCGATGCAGGCAAAGCCAGTGAAGTCGTTTCCGACAGTCGCTTCCCACCAGGAGGCAGGCGCGGCTTTGGTAGTCCGTTCACCCAAAGCGTATGGGGGATCAGCGCTGCAGAGTACCTCAAGTCTGCGAATGAACACGTCACGATCATGATCCAGATCGAAACGCAAGAAGGGGTCAAGAACGTTGAGGACATCGCTTCTGTTGATGGAATTGGTCAGAGAGTGTAATGTGGCATTCAATTCATCATTGTCTGACCTTTGTTTGACGGATAGACGTCCTATTCATCGGCCCATACGACCTGTCGCTGGCTCTCGGTTACCCGCCTCCATCTCCAGACCCCCATCCCGAGGTGGAAAAGGTCATTCAACAGATTCTGAAAGCTGGGCACGCCAAGGGAAAGAAATGGTATCTTCTTGCCAAACAAGGAGGCATGCTCTGTGCTCATTATGACTCCAGTGCTATCTATTGCAGTTCGGGATCGCAGTCGTTTAAGCGTGCCAAAGAGGGCTTCGATATGGTCTGTCGATCATATTTTGTGCAGCATGCCACTATGACAAGCTGATTATCGCCGACACTCTAGATCAATGTAACCTCTGATTCGGGTGCAATGACGGAGTCCATCGCTCGCAATCTGACAGAAGCCGTTGTCGGTCAGCCGGGTCCTTACTGATTCCGTCTACAGACGAAAAATAAGGAAACAAGGATGTCATAAAGCATATACCATAGTCGGAGAATAAATGATAGCGTTCATCAATGGTCTGATAAAGGGACTAGTGTCCGCGAGAAGTTGTTTCGCCTGTATCTAATCTATCTAATCAAGCCAAAGAGTGTTTATCGGCCCCTGCGCGCGGGGCAAACAAACCGTCTAATTTTTCTTCTGCGCTGAGAGATAACATGCGATCTTGGTGGATATGCTAGTAATAGTGGGTGGGCCAGAACTCATGAGGAGGTCGCATGACAGGTTGGAGGACGCACCGACATAACATAAAAGTCGGTGTCTTGGCGCTGTATGCCTCGTAGTTATTGCCATTGAGATCAATATGAATGGCATATCGCAACTACTCCAAGATAAGCACCCATACGACAAGTTTCAGAGTCAAGTTCGACAGGCAGAGATAACGTATCAAATGGCGCGAGATCTAATTTGCATGAATACCGCGCGACGCGCGTGCAGCGATGCGGTGAAAGTGAGATAAATACGCGGCGTTCAGAGATGTACTCGCCCGATGCTCGCCAGGGCAAAGGGCGGACTCGGAAAGCAGGACATGGCCATCCGAAACACATCGATAATACAATTATTTGCCGCACAATTGGTACTCATACAAAAAGGGGGTGTACACGTGTAATTTCAGTGACCAGGAAACTTGAACGAGGAGGCTAGCGAGGGCAATAGCTGAGTGTCTATGTTGAGACCCGATCTGAACACTTCGTCGTCCATTGCTATGGTGATACGTCACGGCCCAACTAGCCCAAGCCCGGAAGGAAGGTTGGAACAAGGCACAAGAAAGCGGTCTTCATGGGTTCTCCTTCAACAAATAGACTCGAGGACGTCAACCGTGAACAAAGAGTATGCCTCAACATCATCAAACCGAAGATCGCCGTCGATCGTCTTGTCATTGATGATGAGATATACCCAGTGGGGCCGATACCAACGCCAGCAGTTTATTATCTGTCAGGCCAAGCTCCCAATCGACATCGACATTGAGGCTACGGGAATTTCTGAATCCTATGCATGGCTGCAAGTCATCCGAGCCAAGTAAGGGGTTTGTATCCTTCGAGACACGAACTAAGCGAGACCACTGAACTAGCCACAGATACTAGCGAAGAAGAGACATCGTGTTTGAAGGGCAGCGTGCAACGAAGACAGAAATACAGGCTGTCGGGTCTGGGAGAGTAATTTAGAAACTGGGGTCAAGGATCCAGGGTACAATGTCAACTCGTGTAAGTTAGAGAAGATAAGAGGTGAGTCTGAACTTACGACTCTGAAGGAAGGAATCTGGTCTGGTACTGCAGCCTTCATGAAACTGAGTCGAGTCAATGCGGGCATGTGAGAAAGGTGCACAAGAGCATCCACGTCCAAAATGGTTTCAGGACAAAGAGCTTGAACAGCCTGAAGATTCCCCCAGAGGCAAATACAACCGGAGACAGAATTGTCGAAGGTAACTTAACGTAAGGGTGACACACGTTGATGAAGAGTCTCCTGCCATTTGGTGCCATTTGGGGAAATGATTCAAGAGGGTATTTGAATATATCATCCTCGAGACTGAGGGACACCAGCCCGAGACACGTCAGGGGAGGTGTAACAAATGCGTCGGAGGGCCGTGGATTGTACGATTTATGCGTGTATGTAAGGGATCATTAGTTTCCTTGAAAAAAGGCATTATTGCCGGTGTGGCATTCACAGAACAATGGTGGAGGTTAGGCATGAGTGGTCCAACGGTAGGAGGGTTGAAGGAGGTTCTGACAGACTGCCAGTCGAGTCCAAATCCAAAGTCCAGCCTGAGTATGGCTCGAATGCGACCTGGGTAACTCCGAAGGACGGTCTTGTGTTAGCGGTCTGCTAAACGAACACTGCTTAGTAGACAGTCTTAAAGATGTTCACCATTAAATGAAGAGCGACAAACAGTTATAATCCCCTGGTTCATGTTTTCTGGTGATTTGGGGCGATATGCTTCCGAAGACATCGTGCTATTGGGAATGTGTTGTCCAATTCAAGTTCCCAGAGCGCGTCCAATGCTGGTTCTTTGAGCATGCGACATGTTCTGGCCAGAGCAGCCAGAAACGCTCTGCAGCTAATAAGCAGACGACAGTGACAAAATATATCGGAAAGGATCTCTTGCATCTGGAGTATCATGTTGTCTCGAAGCTATTACTAGAATAGTACTGGCCAGATCGTACCTCCGTCACTTTCCCATGACCACTCCACTCCTGCTTTCTTTCGACTCACGAGAGAAAGGGAAGAAGCATGTCATGTAAAATTTTCAGTCAGAAATGACTGCGATCGTCACTTATCCAACAAAGGGACCATCTCCAGCGTGAAAGCCTTTCGTCTCAATCCAACCCTGCTAATCAGTGCTCCCGCAAATTTGAAAACCGACCATCTATCTTTGCTTCCACGCTGAGACGCGACTTTAGTGGATATACTTATGCGCCACCCGTTGTGCTCTTGCTGCGACCCAGCGAACCGACCGTTCGGTTATCAACAGTCACTGAGAATGTACGGGTTGGGAGTCCCGGCGGGGTGGCTTTCTGTAGCGCAAACCACTGGAACACCAGCACGGTGCCCCGAAAAGTGATCCCGTGAGACGCCACCTGGGCTGCATTGAAGTTGTACATTCCGAACCAATCATTATCAACGTACAGCAATTTCGTGCCTTGAACAGGATGAAAAACATTCCGTAGCCATGTTCATGACCCAATTCGTCAAGGGTGTGTAGACGTTGTTGGTGATAAACGTCATCGTAGGCGACGTGCCCTTGTGCACGTACGCCGTCGTGTCCTGGGAGGCGATAAACGAATTCGCGACGGTATCTTGGCTACCGAGAAGTCCCCCCTCCCCTGCGGCATACCAATGAATCTCTATCGGGTCGTTTAAATCGAGCCAGAACATCAGCATTTTAACACGTTACTTATGTGTACTTATGTTAACTTATTCGAGCTATAAGTAGATTTTAAGTAAATTGTGAATAAGTAAAACCTACTTATTTAAGTAGGTTCCAGTACTGAAAGCATACTTGTTCACCACTTGTTCGCCACTTATTCACTTGTGGACGACTTGTGCAAGTGCAAAAAAAGTGTATTAAGTGTAATAAGTACAGATAAGCCACTCAGTAAGCATGACACCATAACACGCCGGCTGCCATACAGTAAGTAAATAGTAATTCCAAGTCGAGGCAGGACAACAAAGTAGGGGTAAAAGCGGCCGTGAGGAGCAGGCCAGCACACAGGTGGGAATATCGGGCCCGGGGGTATCAATACGAGTGAAAAACACAGCGGCACATGAACGGGTATAGGGCGGGAATGTGACAGGGAAGACATCCTAAAAAGATAGGTGAGAATTGGTATAACTGCGAGAAATGACTTACAAATATCGGCATAGATGTCCGTCTTGGTGATGGCCAGAGACGAGGTTGCGTGCAGTCCCTGGCTGCCACGCGCCAAGGTCAGTGCTGTTAGGCGCGCTTCCTCAATGATTGCTTCAATCTGATCAGTAGTCCGGGATTTCACGTGTGTGGAGGAGCTGTAGCAGAAACGTGAGATACAACGAGAGTGCAGGAAATTGAATGCATACATCACATCATTGGGTGCATGAAGAATCCGCTAAGGATCACAACGAGCAAGGGCAAGCACAATGTCGTCGTCATCGTTGTGTTGCTGTTGTTGCCAGTGTGTGGAGATGGAGTGAGGCAGAAAGCCGCAGACTGAGGCTGTGGGAGCACGCGTGAGTCAAAAACCCAACATCATGTGACCACATGTGATGACTTCCCTGCAAAATCGTCCAAGTCCTTCGGCCATTCAGTCTCACTCTTCACTAGCTTCACTTCCACCGCTGGTCGTCACCTGATGATCAGCCCTCTCTGCGGTTCCCCTCTATCTTCTCAAGTGACTTTGGCTCTTCTGCCCTCCTCTCAGTGCAACTTTCGCATTCCAGTGCTATGAATTATGGTGAAGATGTCACCAACACCTCCTCCCATAGTTTCAGCATCCTCTGTCCTACCATCGAGCTTCTGCGCCCCAGCCTCACGGTGAAGACCTAGAATGCTCCCACCACATGTTCCTCTGTGGCTTGCAGTGAGTGGCGTGTTATCTTGTCGGTATTTATTCACTAAATACGCTCCACCACAGGAAATTGGATGTTATCTGCAAGCGATCGCGACATGATGCTCAACGCGCTGGCCTCGACTCTTCGGAAACCCATCTGAGAGTCCTGGCGCAAGTCACTGGACTTCGCCGACTGTTGAACGTTCCCCAATCCTGGCACCTGACTCGACTACTCAACCCACGTATGAATACAACGAGGAGACAACGACTCAGAGCACAACATCCGAGCTCCCATCTTGCTTGCCTCTTCCTCTCCCCCTCCTGCCTCACTCGCCTCTTCTTCCCGTACCACTTCTGGTTTGCTACTTGTATGCTACTTGTACACAGCTTATTATTCTACTTGTATGCTACTTTTACACAGCTTATTACTCTACTTAACGAGATGTGTGCCTCGTTAAGTCTCGTCGTGACATGGGATTACTTATGATTACTTGACATGCACTTTCACGTCACTTGTCAATTACTTAACAGCACTGTCTCCGATAAGTACAGAATAAGTACTTAAGTACGAGTAAGTAATGTGTTAATTTCCTGATGAAACTGGTCTGGACGAACGCTCTGGGGGTCTGGAGGGTAGACAGCACCTGTATGAGGAGAATGAAAAGTTGTCATTGGCATAATCCAGGGCTCAATGATGATGACGGGCATTTCACTCAGTTGCATGAGTTAGTTGGGACCTATGAGTAGGCTTGAAGTGGGCAATTACATTGATGTGTGGGATTCTGAGTCTGAGGAGCAAAACAAACGCAGATGCTGTCGATTATTCAGTGCTGCAGAAGAAGTGGGATCAAGAGAGAGGTCTCCATCCTGTATTGTGAGCTTTGCGGGCAAACAAGTAACCACTCGCTCCATGTTCGTAGGAGGCATGGCGAACAACTGCCTTTGACCATGGTCCTCTATCATATGGTTGGATCGGGAACCCACTTCCAGGAATCTCGGGATTACAAAATCCCGCCAGCAACCCGCCAGTAGCAGTAGTAATATTAATGACAGCATTGCTATACTGACCAGATTTAGAGCCGGCCCTAAGCACAGATCGATTTCTGGCCTGACAGTGATGCACTAGACTCTGGTTCATCTGCTCCCCCCACTCTGCGCTTCGAATGGATCCCATTCGTATAGACACAATGGACCGTGTGGATCAATGGAATGGCTGTGGTAGCTTTAGTGGCATGAACAGGTTGCCTTGTCGACTATCACGGATGCCTCGTCGAACTGATACACCCTCCCAGCATTATACATCATATGCAAAACGTTCAGCTCGATGGAGGATCACGAGGCAACTCCCACTTCGTTCCTGCAGGTGATACACACTATCAACATGTCATTGGCTCCTCTCCCATGCCTTTTTTTTCACTTCACTGAGACGATGTCAGTATTAAATATGTCTTTCAGAGCATGGGCTCAATGGACATCACAGATTTTGCCACCAATGGGACCTTCTACTTCTACGCCGGCGGAACCTTTGGTAAGTTTTGCCATACTTGTGTTCTCTACACTCATTCAAGTTTCAGACCTCATTCCTTCCTTCTCATTTTACTCCTCCAACTTGGTCGGACACGCGTTACATGTCCGACGAAAATTCCGACCCAAGTTGGTATCCCAGCATCTGCGAGAACGATGCTAAACATGCGTCCATGGAAGCTCCTATGATTTGTCGATGGCAGACTGAAGATGGGATGATCTGTGGACACCCCATTTCAGTGGCGCGGACTGCAGAGCATCTGGCTATGGCACATGGCACCTCAGGGATAGCAGCTGGGTTTACCATTACATGCTGCTGGTGTCCTGACGGGGGTCGTGCTGTGAAGCGGGCAAATATGGTGAGACATGTCCGAGAATGCCACTTGCATGTTCCTCGTCGAGTGTCCAGGTCACCCCGAGATCTTCCCTGTTAGCATTTGTGGACTTGTTGTACTTTACCCTTCAATGATGGTACATTTATTACCTTGCTACTCATTTCGTGTGTCAAAATCACCGATGTAAACAAAGGTTGACTAAGGGATAAGTATCTATATTAGGGGAAACTTACATGCTGTGCAGTTATGTGCCGGCACAGCTTGTACGTTCAGAATTTCCCAGGGTTGCCGTCACGGCACGCGTGTCCGTGCAGCACCATGCTCGAGATGTGATGCAGGTGTGGAAGTTGTTCAGTGCAATGAGCTTGCTCAGTGTTGGGAAGGCCCCTGACAACTGGAGGAAAACCATTGATGCTGTCATTTTCAATGAAGTGGCAGATAACATTCGATATGACTACTTTTGCTGCCACACATGTAGTCAATGGGTATGAAACCAGTATACACTCGCTTCGTGTTCACTTAGCCAGAAATACAAAACCCTTTTGTGTTTGGCCATCAACCCTAATCCCATTCTCCATCAGCTGTTTGAAATAATGTCCAATGACCACAATATCCTTTTGGTGGGTTTTCTTC